>OOFC01050805.1:0-43754 GCA_900323345.1 Pseudochromis fuscus | reverse complement strand
ACCTCACTTATATTTCATGCACGTTTGTTTAATTTGATAATGAGCACTTTGGCCTGTGTAGCCTCAGGTCTCGGTTAAGCACAGGGATACTGTTGCAGCGAGGCAGAGAGAAAGCAGACATTCGTGACAAAATGGCTCTAGTTACCCATTGACCTCAACAGCATCACAGAGGATTAAGTTCCTGTTTGCCTTCTCATCTCACCAGCGAAGGTCCATGCTGACAGATGTTGCTCCTGTGTCGCCTCTGCCTGTTGCTGGATATTATATTTGATAAACAGTGAGCCGAAGCAGACTTCCCCTGCCATGTAATCGGCTTGTGCGCATATCAACGCAGTCTCCCACTGACTGGTTGGGACAGGAAAGATGTCTGTCTGTCTGTCTGTCTGTCTGTCTGTCTGGGTGAGTGTGTGGAGCAGCGATGTAGTAAAGCAGCTCGTTTGTGGTAAGGCAGCAGTATGAGCAGCCTTCTGTGCTGATGTATCAGTCCCACTCCGGCCTGATGGTCAGTAACAGTGACAGTCTGCTGCTGGCGCTGCGCCGCTCCGAACAATCACACAACCTTTGTGCAGGCGGCATAAAAGCCCATTTGTCAGTGAGCCGAATTAGTAAGAGGGGGGTGTTGCGCAACTCTGCCTGCTGTGCTCTTGTCTACATTTGTGTCTGCTAGGTTTGTTTGTGTGTTTCCTTAGCAAGTTGGGAGGTTAAAGGCGCAATCTGTGATCCAACGGACAAGGGTGGACACCAGCAGCAAAATTCACAGAAGTGGAATCAGCTAAACTACAAACCCTGACTTTTTAAGAAAATCCCCAAGCTTTTATTTTTATAAATGAAAATGTATATATATAACCCCATTTAATGATTGGGTTTGCACTTTAGGGAAGCAGAAAGTTTTGTGAGATGAACTAACTTTTTTCACTGGTTTTGATGACACTAAGGAAAACGTACACTAATGCTGGCCTTACCCTATAAAACAGACTTTCAGTCTTTATTCATGCACTAGCGACTGGGCTACTAAGTAGTTGAAGCATCTTTTGTTAGACTACAATCTACACTGCTCTCACATTCACTTTCACAGCTGAATAGAATCAGGGAGCATTGTTGTTGTCTTTGTTTGGGTTCTCATTTATACATTGTAAGCAGTTGACAGGATGGTGATAGGGTCTTGGCATCTCTATTAACTGGGGGGGTTGGATCTGACCTCTGAGCTGCTCCCATCCTTCATTTTCACCTATGAAGACCTCCTCCCTGTTCTGCTCACTGTTGTTCTCAAGCTGCAAAAGGATGATTGAAGGACTCGGATGAAATCGAGCAGAACAGCTGAGAAAGAGTTTAGTTTTTTTAATTGTGCCTCTTTAAATGGATACTTTGATATCAGCATTTAATCACCCCCCGGTATATTGGTATTGACTTTTTTTAAAAATGATCTTAACACAGTTACTTTTGGGCCTCACCTGTATTCACACACATACAAATTCAAATAATCATATTAGACTTAATCCCCTCATAACATCTGCTTTCTCTCAATTTGTCTTTTTTCTTCACAGGAGAGGAAAGAAACACAGCATTATTCTTCGAACACAGCTATCAGTCAGAGTTCACGCCTGCATCGGTGAGTAATAAACTGCACTGTGGTCCAGACTTTACATTTGTCACATCACACTCTGTGATGGGTTAATTTGTCTGCCTCCGTCTCTATTAGAAGTGATATAAACTTTAATTACCTCCATCAGCAGTGGGTTATTGTATTTAGGTCCTTGTTAAACTTGCACAGTGGCGTTTGCGGAAAACAGCCAAGAATCTTAATTTGAGTGACAATTAACAGCATTTCAGCAACACTGTGAAAACACAGCACTGGCATGGAGCAGAAACACTTTATGTTTTCAGTGTTACTGTGTTCTGTCACTTTGTTTAATTGGGCCTCCTGGTGTCTTTGAGTAATGTGAGGGAACTCGCACAAAGAGCTGAGTGAAAACATATGCAAACATGCATACACATGGCATGTGTGCAGACACACACACACACACGATGTGCTTCAGAGGTTGGCTTTCGATTAAACTGGGGATGTCTAAGCTTTTCCTAAAAGCAGTTTGAGCTGCAACTGATGAGAAGGTTGTATTTGTTTTGCATCCTTATCTAATGAATGTTTAATATAAGAAATTAATACACAAGTTTGTAGAAAGTAATTAGGTTTTGTCAGCAAAGAGCATCATTGTTGTCAGAGTGTGGAGGAGCACATATTCCCCCATAAAAACAGACATACTTTAGTCAAGTGCAAAAATAACCCTGCAGGTCTGCAAAGGCTATTAAGCTGTAAATTGTCAGAATTTAAATTCGGTTGTTTTTCTCCAGCGGAGCAGAAGTTAACCAAAGACGCAGACATTTTTCATTTGAATGAGGTCAAAATGATCTGAGAGCTATCTCTGGTTATTTATTGTACCTGCTGATGTCTGACATGTAATGGAAAAGGTTTGGAAACTTTTACTGAGATTGTTCTGTCATGACGGCTCATTAAACTATCACGTGAAAAGTAAGAAAGGCAGCTCGACCCAGATGAGGTCAAGTTGGCACATGTTGATTACAAAGCAGATTCTTCTTTGATGCTTTTGACACAATAATTATGTTATTGATACAGCACACCTATCATATGTTGTATTAACAGTTTCTTGTTGTTAATAATATTGCCAGGAGAGTCTGCCTGAATGTAGTCCAGTGAATATCTGAAAGACATTTCAAGTCAGTGCCTGATGTAACAGGTCACATGTTTAACATGGCTGTACTTGTGAATATTTGGCTGAACACGACGCTGAACTGGCTTTACCTTCCTCTCTCCTCCTGCTGGTGCTTGGCTGAGCTTAGCAGAGCCTGGGGAGTGACAGACAGACTTGCCGCTCCTCTCTAAGTGGATGATGACCCTCTTTCTCTCTAAGTTGACAGCCACCTGTTGCCCTTCTCTAGTCTCCCTCAGTGACTGCCTGTGTGGCTAGCTGATTTATTTTCTCCAGCCGAGGTGGTCACCGTTACTGTAACTTGTCCAGACATTTGAGCCTAATTTTATCTGACTAGTGAGCTTACCTCGTAGCCCCGCGAGTGCAGAATTACTGGGTGATTTTCTTGCTCTGCATAGGAGATAATTCGTTAGACAAATGGCATGGTATTCTTTAGGCTGTGCACTTGCTGTGTATTAAGGGATTGAGCATTTCTCTAAAACCGAAGCGTCCCCTCAGAAAAGCCCCGCTGTTGTCAGTGACTTCTTTCTTTTGCTTGCCGTACTCTTTTTGTCTTTCTATAATGAGAGAGGTTATGTAATGAAAAAAAAAGCCGCAGTCTGTTACGATAAATTGCCTCGGGACGGGAGCCAGTACAAAATGTACAGCAGCATCAGAGTGGCTTTAACGCTGTGATTTTCTGAAACTCTAGAAATCTTTTTTTATTTTAAATATATCCTGACTTAAGATTGTATGCTAGATTAGCACACCCACGATGTTAAGATGTTTTGTTTATCACAGAGGCCATCTCCCTGAACATGAGTGATGAGTTGGTTACAACTGTGTGTATTGTAATCTGTGCTATTTAGCACTTTTTTGTGGAAAACTCATTGCGTTGTATTTCAAGTTTTAATTAAGTAGTACATCACTTTGTTTATGTTATCTGGCTTTTTGGGTTTCTCCATATTTACACATCACAGGGCCAGGCTTTCTGTTTGTCTGTATGTGTGCGTCTAGAACCACAGCGAGACCTAATCCAGGCCTCCCTAATCATAGTCATTAGCGCTCACATACATATGTCTCTCCGAGGGACGAGGCTGAAGTCTGTGCAACAAAGAGGAGGAAGGAAATGTCTCACCCGGAGAGCTAATGTTTTATTAAACTGCTTTTTACCGACTCACTTCAGACACAGTGATTTGTTGTAATTACAACATGAGGCAGTCCAGCTTCTTTGGATACTGAAAGTGCCGACCTGGCACTACACAAAGTTTTATCTGTAGCTGTTCTGCTCAGCGTGGAGCTTCATTATCTCGACCCGTTTTATGATCAGTGGGATTTAGTGCACGCGAGGCCCTAATGACACATTTAGTCATTCATTTTAAGATGTTTACATGACCAGAGTGGCTTCAAGGAGGAACCTTTCTTCTGCTCAAAATCAGAAGCTCCCACATGTTTTATGTAATGAGTATAAGTGTAGTAGATGCTGCACTATTTAGATATGCTGCTATGTCTGGGTAAATTGAAGCTGATTGTATATTTGTCTGTATGTGTGATATAAAGGATTCCTTGAGGTCTGCATTAGTCCTTTGAGAGGGGAACCAAGAAAACGACTTCTGAATGGATGTGTTTTTGTCATTAGATAATCAGTGGTGGTGATTGTCTGATCTTTGTGTATATTTGTGTGACCAACACAACAGCTTTGGATTTAGAGAACAAACTGAACTTGTCCCTTTCTGTCCCTCCCTGCGTGTCAGCGTCGGCCACAGCCTGTTTAAATTGTTGGGCTGTTATTGTTGTCGGTGGACTAGATGTGGTATCGAGCGCCTGATTAAAGCACTCTTGTGCTTATTTTAGTATTGCCTGTAAGTACAGTAGGTCCTCTTGTCATGTGCAGTTTTTTTCTGAAGCTGCTGGAGCTGCTGGGATTTGATGGTTTGAAGAGTCCGAGACAGATACAGAGTGTTGTGTGGGCTGCAGAAAAGTTTTAAAGGTGATATAAAGGTAGGAACTGTCACATGTGCTTGGTATCATAAGCAGCTCTTACAACATAAAGACCTCATTTAATCACATGTATACAATACTAAACTAATGTCTTGCATGGTAAATGTGGGGCGGCTCAGTGGGAAAGGACTTGAGTTGGGAGTCAGTGGGTCACTGGTTCAAGTCCCAGCTCAGATGAAAAAATGGAGTGTGGACTGGTGGCTCCCCTACTGCTCTCGGGACGCCGACAAATGGCGGCGCCCACACCCTATCCCTTCTCCACGCATGTTACGGGGCCCTATGTGTATATGTTTGCATGTATGTGTGTGAGGTGTTTACAGCGGTCTGTATGTTGAAGACTGATTTTGTTGTGTGTGTACAGTGCAATTCAATGACAAATAAAGACTTCTTCTAAATGTTGATCTCCAGAACAGGATGTAGTCACAGTCATATTTCATGTGGAGTCAGCCGAACACCAATTGGACATCACCGATTAGCGTGGGTGGTACAAAGTGTTTATTAACCCCCAAAAGTTAAAATCGCACTTATGAAAGCTGAAATTTGTCGGTATTCCCCTTTAAGAGCAGGTTCATCTGTCAGCACACTGATCCCAGCTGAGGAGTGACAGCTGTAATCAGAGGTGACACATTCTTAGTGGATTATCTGCCTTGTCTTTTACAACCTCTTATAATCCGGGCTCAGGGTATGATTCATTGTGACCACCGCTGACTAGTGTTTCTCTTTCGTGCTATAATTTTGTCAAATTGGTAGTTCTGATGTGTAGGTTGACAACCGAAAACTCCGCGGTTGTTAAAATATAAGACGATGAGCAGTAAATTTTCTGCAATTATCCCTCTGCAGACCATGTTGGAAGATCACTTCTTGGCAGCTGACACCGTAGCTGCATGGAAATGTGCACTGGTAAATGTGGGCTTTTTTTTTTCGATGTTTGTTTATCCAATTAGTGTGTTATTATGTGTGTGTGTGTGTGAGGGTGTGTGGGATGTCAGCACATGGACTTAAGATGATAAGATCACCTGCGGGTTATCATGGTGCTTCCAACAACACTGCCTGTCTTTTCCACACACTCTGCCAGATCTGCACTGAGACATCTGCACACATATAAAAAACAAATCCAGTAGTTAACCCGCCTATTAAAAAGCTTGAAATCAGCTGGAGATGTCTGCTATTATTATGTGAAAAGGCATAAAAATCTAGGTTATTAGCTATATAAGTTAAAATGTACATACATAGGATCTTCAGAATCACACCACACTTTGGAGTCACATTAAAGCAATAAAATCAAATATCCATTCATGTTTGTGCGACTGGGGAGTGCCAAGCAGGAGGGGGAGTAATTAAAAACATGCATATCACATGGCACCCATGAGACACAGAGGAAGATCAAATGGCCCGGACTCTCATCTTTTCGACTCGCCTCAAAGAGACCCCCAAAATGCGATCATGGAGTTAGAGTCACCCCAGGGGGCCAGTCTAAACAACAGTGTGCCAAAGAAGAGAAATCTGATGCATCTAACCAGAGCAGTGCATGGAGCGGGTCTTGCTCCTCAAGCTCCACAGCTGATAGCACAACTAGACCACGGGAAGGTTCGATGGTATCGCTCAACTCACACTTTGGCTCGCTCTGCTTTTTTATATACTCTTTCTGTTTGGCCGTGAGCCCGACAACCACATGCAGCGAGATAACAACATAGCTTAGGTTAATGTGTCATGTATGTGCAACAGAACAGCACAGTGTTTTCCTTCATTCGGTCCCCGTGCCCTCACTGCTGAAACTTTTTCCATTTTTTGGTAGGATTAGGCCTAATTGCTGGCTCTTTCTGCAGATTTACTTCATACACTGTACAAAGTTTTAGACTACCATAACATTAATTCATATAAGCACACTTGTACGCTCGCGCACACTCGCACACGCTCGTCCAAAGGCATGCACATATTAAGAAGCCATCTGTTTCCAGTTGTAAGGCCTCTCAGCGCTACTCCTCACCCATCCAGAAAAGAGGAGAGCTGTCTACGTTTTCATCCACGAGGGGAGTATTTTTTTTCCTGCTGTGTTTACAGAACTGAGGCAGAAGGGCGAGCGTGCGGCCTGACCAGGGGACCAAACTGTATCCTTATGGATAACAAGGGATGGCTCATTCATGAGTTTCAGTCCAACTGGCCAAACTCTTGTCAGATAGCTGTTAGGTCAGAAGAGCTAATAACAGAATATACCATCATATCATGTGAGTTGGGGATCACACAGTGGATGCCATGTCAAGCAGATCTCTCTGGGGTTCACCACTGTTGTTGAAGTGGACAGGTGTGTAACCACAGACTCTAAACAGCTGAGTGCTGGCAGGGGGAAAGATTTGGGTTTAGTCTTGAGTTTCTTTTTGGATAAACCAGCATTTATTTGTTGTCTGCACTGAAGTGTTTATTTATATTTTCACAAGGGCCCTGGGTGGTTTAGAGCTGAGGTTTGAGGTGCGTCTGCACAGCCTGTGTTTGCTCTTTTTCTCTGTGTCCTCAAAAAATGGAAGAAGAGGAAGAACAGACGGATGGTACTGATACTTACCCTGATGGTAAATTGAACCTGTTTAGGACTGAAATTCAAATAGATTATCAATTTATCGATTCAAAATTCATTAGGAGTTGGGATTAATTACAAAATAAATTAATTGTTGTCCTTAAAATGTTAATAAATAGTGAAAAATAGCCATCACAATTACCTAAAGGTTATTCAGACAGCATGTTTTGACTGACTAACAGTCCATAACCCCTTAATATTCAACAACAGTCACTTAAAAGGAAGAAAAAACAGCAAATCTTCACAGTTTAGGAAGTGGGAGTAGGTAATTCTTGGTATTATTGCAGCCAACCTGACCTAAACTGTTAAATAACTTTTTTTTTGATCAAATATATTTCTAAGAAAATAATTTTTGCTCTTGAATTTTACTAATTTGAAGTTGTTAGGTAGTCACTGTATCTTTACACCTCAACCTTAATGTATTCTGTTTTATTTGTATATGTTTTATGCTCCACTGAATGTGTCTACATACTCCACCATATGTTATCTATCTCCGAACTTCTAACAGAGTTTCAGAATTAATTTATCACCATTGTCATATTTGAGATTTGGGGGTTATGGTTATACTATACGGGCAGGAAAAATCTGAATGCCAGTATTGACTAGAAAAAAAATCCTTGACCTTTAACTTAGTACCCCACTGGCCTTCAGCCAAGTCCCAGTGTGCCGTGGAATTCATCTCACATCCTCCCTCACATGTCATGCTGGCTCCTTTTCTCTCCCTCAGCTTTGATGTCAGTTTCTTTGTGAGGAAACGTCTCTTTTCCCCTCTCTGCGTCCATCAGGAGAATATGAGAAATGTTTAAGAGAACCGAGACGCTTCACATTTTCTCTGTTTGTCGTTACAGTAACTGTCACTCATTCGATGTTGTATGAAACGGGCTTGTTATTTCTTCTCTCACCTTGGATCAAGTAGTGTTGCCACAGCTGGTCAGCTCTGAATCATTTACCATTACTGCTTTACTTTGAAGGAGGATTTATTGGATTTTTGTCACATTGGTGTGCTGAGATTGATTCAGTCTTTTAGCTGACATCAGCTGGAAAAATAAAGACTGATTGGACTTGTTTAGGCCTCAGTTTAGATGGATGTGACAGACACTGTAGGAGTGTGGACAATCATGATGCCACTCATGGAGCGAGTGGAGATTTGAAATGGCTTAGTATGTGACTGTCATGTTTTTTGAGACAGTATTATCCTCTTTTCTGCATTTCAAACTCTGGACATACTGCATACTACAGATGATGTTGTCTTGCTTGTAGTTTCTCTTTTATCAGGTGAGCAGTAGTTATTTCATTTCATGATGTAAGGCAGATCAACAACATTTCCCTTTGTTTTTTTTTATCTCTACATGACTCTACGCTCTGCTCTGGCTCTGAAAAACCTGCAGCTTTCAGTGTTTCACCTTGTGTTGTGGTAACTGGCTGCAGGCCAACAGAAACTTCAGGCAGATTCATTTTGAGCTATTTGGCAAAGGCAGAAAGTATGTGGCGTTTTGTGGTGATGTGTTAATGATTTGAAAGCTGTCCACTCATGTTCTGGTTCACAGCGGCGTAACCACCCAGAGTGGAGGTGTGTTACATAGCAGACTGTGAATATTACAGACCTTATATTGATCCACTGTAAATATTAGCTAGGCCGTCAGGTATCTGCTTCTTTTGATCATCTTCAACCGTGTTTGAGGCCAAGTGACAACCACAGATGTTATTCTTAGAACTGATGCAAGGTCAGAGTATTTATATTGTAGAGCCTTTAATTTCTACTCAGTTTATACTGAACAATACAGCGAGGGGGGGACTTCAGGGCATGTGAACGCAGTCACAACAAAATCTGATCCAAATAAAACAAGAACAAGAGGTTGAACATGTAAATATTTTACTGTCATTACACTTTTCTGAAGATTCACAAAGGGGGATATTGTTGACACTGTGGCAGTTAAACTGTGTTTTCATCACAGTCAAACTGCATTTAAAAAGTCATAATGACAAATGTAACTGCAGTGTTCCCACTTGTCTTGTATTAGGCCTGCAACTGAAGCTGAAATCCTCACTCTTCTCACCTCCATTCCTGACGTTGTTAGGTGACTGGAGGGCCCAGTGGAAATAAAAAGCTCAAGCACCGAGAGAATCTCCTCTTGCAAGCCCACCCATGGCTCTGAAGGGGACCACTCAGAGTGGCCTTAGCAGGAGAAGACTGGACAACCTTTGTTGCATTCTTCAAAGCAGAAGAAAAGAACCATAGATAGAGAAAAAAAGAAAAAAAGGCCCCAATGCCTTGTGTGAATTTGAGCCAAAAGCCTCCTTAATCGGTTCAGGCATGTTGGGCAGTTGGGATGGCTCCGTCTGAATGGCAGGTTACAAGAGGATTCAAAGTGTCTGCCTGTAATACAGCCTCCACATGGTACTTAAGTGTCTTAGAAATACAGAACGCTCGTGTGACTCAAAACGCTGATAGAAGTGAGGACATCTGCAAGCAGGGAGTTTTCTTAAATGTGACAATAAATTGTTAAATTATGTGGCAAAAAAATCTGTCCTAATTACATTTGAGCAAACAGCTTAACCAATCTTCCTCTGTGGTGAGAGTAAAAGAAACATTGTCTGCTTTTCTTTAGTCTGGCTTTTAAAGAGGAGTGAAAATCTCGATTGGTGTAAACCATAAGTGATGTTTCCTGAAGCTGTGAGGAAAGCGAGCCATGTTTACATCATTGTTGTGGTTAAAGCTGTGTAAAGTTAAGTCTCATCTTTCAGTGAATATGTCAGACGTTGTTGTGATCCATTCAGATCTATTCATATGTGTTGTATAGTGGTTTTCTCAGTGGTCACTTAAGGATCATTGAACACACAAAGCACTAAAATGTTTCGCTTCGACTTTTTGTTTATAAGATAAAAGCCTGAATATAAGCCTTTAATCTCTGTGTTTGGAAATGTGAAAAATGCCTGAATCTCTCCCAGTGTCTGGACCTCAGGATTTGATGACATCAGTCGGCCAGTTTTGCCTCTGTTATGAGTGCCTTTTGTATTAGAGGTTCAACACAAAGCTAAGAGAGGCTGTGCAAGATTTTATTCAGATTCCCAGATACATATATAGAAAATACAGGAGTATAAGCAATGGGCTAATATCTGTTTGTTAAATAAAATAATTAGCATTATTCAGAAACTTATTATTCAGATTTTTTTTTATTTGCATTGAACACAAAACAGAAAAAAAACCTCACACTTCAAGTTACGATTGCAAATGCAACAACTGTACATGAGCGATTCAAATTGAATGTCGACTAATGGCCTGTGAGCTTTAAGAGGGCTCTGACACTCACCACTTCCATTGTAAAACTTACATCAGGCAAATAAGTGATTTCCAGCTCAACCAGATAATCTGTCTTCAGCTCTGTAAGATTTTGGCAGAGCAGTTTTCACAAGCTGAAGCTTAGTGACAGTGAGAGATGGGTGACTAACAAGATTTAGGGTCAGTGCACAAAGTCAAATGAGCTAATACAAAACATTACAACTGAAGCATGAATCAGTGGCATAAAAGGAACATGTGTTGAGTAGTCTTTCACCACGACTCCTAAATGCAGTATGCAGTTTGTGAAAATGAAAAAAATATCTAAAAAGATGGCATCAAATCCAGATGGTCAACTCGTAGCCATTAAATATGATGTAAAATGAAAGTTGCAGGCAATGTTAACCCTACAAAACTCACCTGTTTTATTCACCTGATGACATTGTGAAGATCTGACCACTGTGGTACAGCTGCTTTCCAAACTGTAAAGACAGCCAGTGCCGCCTTATAATAAAGGCTTTATGTTACTTCGGAGGCAAGAAGTGCTGAATGCATTCATAAGCTTTATGCCATATATCATTAGGTACCTATAAGTATGAATGGGAGTTTCCACTGGTGAAGGTTGTGAGAGATAAAGACTCGGAATCATCTTGTTGGTGATTCATATACATTTGTTATGGATCGGCCACTTGCCATGTACAGAAACTTACAGCAGCAACCTAACACCTACGTCTAACCTTCACACAGACCATATATAGAGTTTGACCTCTGAAGATCTTAGTATAACAGAACATCATATCATCATGACCTAATGTGGCAAAGATGTCAAATAACTTTGGGGCACTTTGTGATTTCAATCATTTGAGTTTAAGTTGTGTGCAAAGAATGCACCAACTGCACATCTTATGTGTCTTCATAAACCACACATTAGCCCCGGTCTCCCTCCTAACTTTCCACTACTGCAGCTGAGCAAAGCCTCCAGAGGCAGACAACAGGGAACAAAAAGTATCGTTTCTTTTATTTGTCTGTTTTCTGCTCGAGAAAAAGCTGATGTCAGACTCCAAGATAGCAGATTTTTTGTTTTACAACTAAGCCAACAAAGATCTTGTCACTGACTGTACCGCAAGAAATGGACCCAATATGTTACCATTGTTCTGGACACTTAGCCTTGCCTGTTTAAGTTTAGTATAATTTATTTAGTGTCTGCACACAAATAACTGCTGGATTTTTCTTGTTCTGTTCAGCCTAAAATTCACTAGCACACGCACACACACACACACACACACACACACACACAAAGTCTACACATGCTATCCACACACACATGCTTTCTAACAATGCTGTCTGCTCTACTTTTGCTCCAGACAAACACATATATGTCACTCTGATCAGACCAGCTAGATTCCAGCCGTTTGAGAGTCTAATAAAAAATGTGTATTTATAGTTCTTGGCAGCTTTTTAGTTCCAATCCCACATTTACTGCAGGTGGTCACATTTGAAGTCCTGACATGAAGTAAAGAAGGCAACATAA
Organism: Pseudochromis fuscus; assembly: GCA_900323345.1. Classification (NCBI taxonomy): domain Eukaryota; kingdom Metazoa; phylum Chordata; class Actinopteri; family Pseudochromidae; genus Pseudochromis; species Pseudochromis fuscus. Next base: position 31,671 of record OOFC01050805.1, on the reverse strand, counting down.
CAGACAAACCCTCACGCAGTGCAGACTACATGAAACAGTGGATTGAAAGAAAACTAATCAGCAGCTGTTTTAATAATTGATCAATTGTTTTAGTAGAAGCAGTGAAGTATTTCACACAACTTACAACTTCATCTTTGTATTCTGCAATAGTAAACTGGATGTAAGACTTTTGAGAAGGCATCAACAAAATATTTGGGATTGATGAATGGACTAGAAAACACTCAGAGAGGACAAACCCCGCCAAGGCATAATCCAACTGTACTGATACCATAGACTGAATACTGTTGCCCTCCTGTGGCAACATTGATTATAACAGAAAGGGATTCTATTGGTGGTTTTTTTTTTTGGATAAGATCCCATCCTCTTACCCAAAATGTAATCATTTATTCAGTGGGCATCAAAAAAACATCAAGATCTGTTCAGTAGTTTTTTGATGATGGTGCTCAAGGACAGACAGACATAACCTCCTTAGTAATAATAAAAATAATGGTTAGTTGCAGAAGTATAGTACATAAGTACATAATAAGTTTACTGCAGGACACTCTGCAATACAGGCCCTCTAACAAATCACATACATGCATACATATTTAGGGGACTCATAACATGCGCGGGGAACAGTTAGGGGGCCAATGCCTTGCTCAAGGGCACCTTGGCAGCATCCCGAAGGTGGACGGGCGCCTCCTCAGCCGCCAGTCCACGCTCCATGCTTCGTTCAGGCTGGGACTTGAACCGGCGACCCTCTGTTTCCGAACCCAGGTCCCCACTGACTGAGCCACTGCTGCAAAATAGCTCAGTAAAAGTATATCACAGTTTAGAAACTTTTATTTTGATACTAAGACACCATTTGTTTCTTTCCATATAATCCTCTGCTCCGTCATCCTTCCTGGAACAAATCTAACAGTTTTCTATTTCAGAAAGCTTTGCCAAACATCATTACCTATAATTCATCATCACACCTGTCTTCAGCCCCCACCTGGATGCCTGAACACACCAGTGTATTAACGTACTGTAGAGTCAAGGCTCCTCAGCTGTGGCACAGTCAGCTGTTTCAGGCATGCCTAGACTACCTAAAATGACACTAAAGTAGACCCCCACGCCTGCCGTGCAGTGTTATCTGAGCCCTTTGTGTCTCAGTATTTAGAGGAAGTGTTTAACCCTAACCTGCCAACCTGCCATGTGTTTCTGCTGAGGCTTGTCCTGAGACAGACACTCTCATCTCACTCTGCTGGAATAAATTCAACAGGGATCTTCTTCACACTTGGCTCACAATACTAGTAGTTATAGTGAAAATAATATATGGGTAGGTACTTATGACACTAATACACTGACAATATGTATCAAAAGGTGTCGTGTTAATGCAGTAGATAAAGACCGATGAAAATCAGTATTTTATGGTAATTTAGTTTCAAAACAAAGTTTCTGTGATGCAAGGAAGATAAATTACTTGTACTGTTTCAACTCTATCCAGTGGCTGTCGTACAAGATGGGCATGCCACATTGTTCTGATTTCCTTGACAAGCTAAGAGTAGATCTACTTCTGACAGCAGAGAGCCAGGATAAACTGGGGTTAACCCTGTCTAACCCTCTGGGCCACCTGGAGACCCCCACTACACAGCTCAGTGGGATTATCCCACACCCTCCCACACATGAGCTTCACATATATAAAGGGTCATTGAGGTCAGTTCTGACTCTCTTGCTCAGACACACACAGACACACACAGACACACACACACACACGCACATATTTTCTCTCTCTCTTCCCTTCACCTTTGATGCCTGTTTCTCGGATGCTGATCACGTAAATGCTGTAGGATGAAAGGGCTGGTTTGGCACAGGCCTGTGTGACCTCTCTGGCTTTGGGAGCTGGCTGCACCCTTTTTGTTTGGGTTGATGCTTAAGGGAGGCTGCCGCCCCTGAGGTCAGCTGGCTGGGGGGGGGAGGACCACCTCCTGTCACCGTAATGTGATTAATAGAGAAGAGACACAATCCCAGCTCCTGTAAGCTGCATTGGATACTGAAGCCATAACAGCACGTCAGTCTGCCTTCTCCTGTAATGTTTAGTAGTACATATTTGGAAAGAAAGTATTTCAAAGAGACTGTTTGGCTTGACTTGTCCTGACTTCCTTCCAAGACATTACCTTGTAGACATACTGTAGATACCTGCTCCCCTTAGAGAGACTCTATTAGGTAATGGTAATGTTTGGCAAATGGTAAAACTTTCAACCATTTTTTTTTTTGTTGATTGGCACACAGGAGAAAGAGGTTAAGTGGAATTCAGTCTCATGTATTTCTTCCTGTGGAAAGTTCCTGAATAGGAGAAATGATTTTTCATTCCCAGTCTGGGACATTTCACATATGTCAGGTTTTTATGGCTTAATTTTGCATTAATCTGCTGCCCCATATTTTTGCACTAAACCACTTTTCGTGCCCCCCGTTTCTAAATCGAGAAAGATGGTTTTAGAGGGAAAGAAAAAGACATGGAGGAATGTTCCCCTACTAAGACGTCATGTGGTGTATGACTGTGCACACCGCCAGGCCGGGCTTTCCAAGCCCTCTCAGAGGGACAAGCCTTTCCTGGAAGTCTCAATTTACCTCTGAATAATAGAAAGGGACAATATATCACAGACATATATATCTACATGAAACAGGGAGTTAATGGGCAACAGGGGCTATTAGTGATGAGTTATAGTAAGATCAGGAAGCACACTTATGAACGCACTGGATTTGTTTGCCTTTTGATGACATTGTTATTATTCAGTCTTTGGTATCATGTTATCAAAGCAGCTGTGCCTCGTGCGGCTGACTCTTTATCTTCTGAGTGCCTTTAAATAACTCACTGTTCTCACACCGCTGCTCCCTGTTTCTCTCATCTGTAGTAACTAACTATAAACCCTGAAGGCGTATCAGATAGTACAGCGCTGTGCATCTTAGGAGATGTGCCTGCTCTTTTTGGTCTGTTCCCCATCAGGCAGTTTGCCTCAGCAGGGCCTCAGCCTGCCCGTGAGTGGAAATCTTTGGCCCATGTTATCTTTGGAAAGTGTCGAGTCCACAGAAACCCAGAAGCATGGAGTCCAGTGTCAGCTAGACGTCCCGGGCTCACTATTACTAAGGAAAGCTGGAGACATTGTGCTTCACCAGAATGAAGATGAGACGAGGAAGGCCGTAGAAAATCAGGATACAGTTTTGCTGTATGAAAGGAATATATGTCCAGTTGGAAATAATGTTTTCCGGTTATGTGGGAGCTTCTGAGAAGAACTGATGTCACAGTTTATTGATCTTTTACTGAGAACAATACAAACATAAACAATAAAGACCACAGTCATGTTTGAACCGATGTGACATGATGAGCTCCCTCTCTGTGAGAGTTTCACAGTCCAATAGAGTGATTCAAGATTTGACATTGCTTTTAGCTGACACAGCTAGGGGTTTTTTATGTCATGAAAAAGCTTAGGGAATGTGGGACAAAGAAGTCCATATGTGTAGAAGACTGTAGTGTAACCCAAGTCCTGTAGTGAGGAGGGCCTCATCCACTTAATGCAGGAATCCATCTCATTCTGTCTGTCTATATTGCTGTGATTTTTTTTTCCCTTCATAATGACCCCCAAGAGCCAGCAGGAGATTGGATGGCCTCCTATACATTCTGCATGTTGTGGCGGGGCATGACAAATTAGCACCCTGCCGAAATGCTGAATTTCTATGGATGTTTGTCTCATCAAAACAGCATGGCCATTTCCTGACTTGGCAAACAGAAAGGTCTTTTATAATGGAACATTCATAAGGCTTTCAGGCAGGGACAGTTTCTCATCAGATCTACTGTTTTCCTTTTGAGTGTATTTCATTAGTATTATACAGTTTCATACTTTTTGAACATGTATCCTGTTTGGAAGCAAATGAAAGTACACCGCATAATTAAGTAAACCAAATTACACTGTAAAATACACAATGTATTCTATGTTTAACTCTCGAGTGACGGGTATCAGTTTCCACCCCAGGCACTAAATACCTCAATATTTTATTGTGGTGTTAAGTTAATCTTATTTATCTTTATTGTTGTATATTCTTTCACCGTAAATGTAGGAGATTGAATATCTTTTCATGTCACATGTGACCTGAAGGAAGCTGTATTTCTCTACAGATGTCTGGATCTGTTAAGAAATACAGCTTCCTTCAGGAGTAAAATATAAAATCATACACAACAAATGAGCCTCCTTGTCTTTCCAAAGTATTTATGGATGAAGTGTTTTATCATTTCTTTTTATGTTGGTGCTATTATTCATATGACCAGTAAATATGCCAAAAATAGTCCTTAGTTTAATCAATACCTTGAAGGTATTGGACTCAGCAACTTGTCACATGTTTTATTGATGAATTAACCTTGAATCTATTTGTAGCACCAATCTTTAATGCTGCAAGGTTTCCCCTTTTCCTGGAAGAATTATTTGAAATGTTAGACGCAGGCAATTAAATGTGGCCATTATTCTTATCATCACCACTCCGAGCATGCTGTGTCACTTGATCTGCCTGCGTGACTAAAATATCACATCAGCTGTGCTCATAATACAGTAGATACTCTGCGTTAGATAAAGAGTGGTAGTGAAAGAGTGACCTGAATATTAACAGAGGGGCTTTGTCATTTGTTATTTGCCTTTTAGACAAGAGCTGAGCATCCGAGACTTCACGGCGTGTCATGTACCACACACGTCAAATGCAACATACATTATATTTATCTCAAGGTTTTACATGTGCTTGTGTTTATTTTTAGTGTAACCCCCCCTCATCTGTTTTTACTGCTCAGCTGGTGACTCATTAAGCGTGTTTGCAATGTTGCTAATTTATTTTTTGATCTAACCTACATATATTCTGGGTGTAGACAGGTCTCACATACAGCACGCCCGAGCTGGATCAGCTCTCTCCAGCTGATTAGTTTAGCCGCATGATCTATGTTTAGGAAGTAATGTGACTCATAATCGGAGAGATGGGCAGTACGTAGAACTTGAAGCTTTTTTAAAGGCTGACATCATGGGATCAATCAAATACCAAGGTTAACTACTAGAGGCATGAACCCTGAACCTGAAATGGTGCATTTACATTTAAGGCTTTGTATAAATTTGGAGAAAATAAAAAATTAAACAGGGACAAGATAAAGCACATACCAAATGATCAATGCAAGTACCAAATAGAGGCAGTATAAATATGAAATACAACTAACATTAGTGCCATTAAGTATCGTACAGTAATAGTGTATTGAAGTGTTGAATGATGAAATACTGCACATAATCCCTAGCTTGCAATGACGTGAAGGAAAATAATATTAACGCTAAATATTTTAGTTTGACTTTATGTGATCACAAGAAAAAGAAATCCCTCTCTCCTGTCATTTTCAGTGTTATGTAACACCGCCTCAGTCTCCACTGTTACCTTCGCTAGGGTGCAGTTCAGAAATGCTTACACTGCAGTTCACGCTGGGAGCGAGGTGGTGATTTTTTCGGCGTCTGAACGCACTATGCTACAGTATTCCACCACCCATTAACTTGTGACATGAGGGGAAATCAGGTTGATGGCTTTACAGGATGTCTGAGGAATTTGTGTCACGCTCAGTAAAACTCAGAAAAAGAGAAAAGCAGTTCAGACGCTAGTTAATTTTGCATAATGTCTACATCACTGCAGTTTGTTACACTGGTGATTGCTTTAACCCTTCCTAAAGCCCTGATTTTATTTTAGTTATTTGTTTGATCTGTTTTTTGTTTGTTTCTGTGTTGTTCATCAAGATGCTTCTCGTACTAATATTTTTGTTCACATTAATACCACTAAGAGAAAACCAAAAGAAATCTTGTAATATCATTTTCAGCCCTTCTAACAGCCTCAGTTCTCGAAGGACTGTAACACAAGTACTGAGCTGTGTGTTTGAGGAGATCTGACCGTGAAGGTGTTGGAATCCACCCTGGTGTTCATTGAATTGGTTTAGCTGTGTGTATGGGGGCTTCACCATCTCTTAACATACGGAGGGAACAATGCATCAAAAGGTGCACCTGGTCCCGTAAAAGCGCTTCATATTTCTTGGCGGTTACGCCGCTATGCAGAGCTAACATTAGGCCTAATGCCTGGCATGGGATGTCTACAGATCCACCATGTAGGGAAAAGGGTGAAAACTTCTCACACTATATTACTTTTTCCAGCGCTCTGGGGTGCCAGAGTGTACGTCATTGCATGTTACCCTTGGACCTGGGCCTAGAGTAAGTGATTTTAAAATGCCAGTACAGCTGTAAATATCATCTTTGTGAAGTTGATGTCATTTTTTTGTTTGGAAACTGCAAATTGTAGGCTACTGTATATTTTTAAGCAGCTGTCCTATTAAATTTTCAGCTCTACCTCTCTGTCCTAGGGTGCTTTTACAGGTTTGACTCATGACGTCAGTATTTTTTTAGACCATTTTTGTGTCCACATTAAATAACTTGGGATGTTTCTTGACTGATGTAACTGTTGGACACGTGTCTCTAGTTGTTAAGTTAAATTGTCTGCTAACAATCCTCCCGCTAACATAATGGTAATTGCCATTCTACACGTGACTACCTTTTGCACCTAGCTTTATTACTATAATTTACTTACTTCAAAGGCAACAAGCCTTAAATATGGTGATTGGAGATTTGTGTACCTCCTTCCTGAAGTCGTCACCTTGACAGCAATGAAAACACAATCTAAAAGTGAACATGTCATTACATAGAAACAATGCTGTCCACCACAAATGTGTTGTTTTAAGTTGACCTCCAAATTTAAAACTGCAGTAATAAGACATTTTGATGGACAGATGGGCCAATGGACAGATGTTGATATATGAGGGGAGAGAGGAAATAATTCCCCCCACTCCTACATTTTATAAAACAATGCAACAACAGAAAAATATGGGTCAGCAGAATCAGATGATTATGTCCCACGGCTCCCAGTATTATAAGAGACCTTTATCTGTCTTCAGTCATATGAACTGATACAGCTGTTTGGAAACATTGTCAGTGTCCATGGGGAAGATGATGGGACACAAACTCTGATTTCACACCCTGCATTGCTGAAAATCAGATTTCAAATATTTAATCGCTGACACATCCAAAATCTGCAGCGATAAATGCAAACAGAAAAAAACTAATGTCAAAAGTTTGAGTTGCAAACATATCTGGAGCTAAAGAGACATGATTCATACTAAGTCCAGTTCTGGCAACAAGCACAGAATCCAACAATTGTATCCACACAAAGTGACTTCACATGTCAGTTTCCTTCGTGGGAGTTTGTTGCTCCAGTTGAGGTTTTGAACATGTCAGTGAGATGTAATGAATAAAATGTTGTTGTTTTTTTGAAAACTCATTTTACTGTTTGTTTGTTGGTTTTGTGGTCACAAAGTTTCAGTGTCGACATATTTGGTATGTTTCCATCCACTAAAAAATACTGTCATTCTCTCTTGATCTCTGTTGGATATTCTTTTAAACAATATAATCTTGTCAAACCAATATATGTTTTTATTCTGTAATGATTATATTCTTGTTTTCTCTGGCAGTGTCAGGGAAAATTATGGTGTTTTTCCACACTGGGCATTCGCACAAGTGTGACAGGAGAGACAAATTGACTGGACCCCAAACACTCTCCCCAGTTGTACTACATATGACTGGCAGACTATTGTTTTATGTATTTATTTTTCTTTTTGTTGATGGCTTTGCACGAGGCAGCGCAGTGGCATAGTTATGTCACATTCACATCATGTTGGGAAGTGGGATTGACTTAAAATTTGCAAATGAACAATGTGACATATTTTGTTCTTGTCATGTATAGAGAACAGTTTTCTAAATAACACAAAATTCATCATTGTTACGTGCACTTGGTGTTAATGCTACGTGTGAAATAAGTTTGTTTTTTGTTTGTTTGTTTTGTTTTTTTCCAAAAAAAGACAACCATGGCATCAGCTTGCCTTCTTTTTCTTTACGGTTTGCAGGTTGTATTTCTGTGTGAGCAGATACTGTATTCATTCAGATATAAAACAATACAGGGGTAAATAAATTATGCATAAAGTGTAAATGATTCACAAGATGTTTTCTGCCTACTGACACACCTTCAGGCTTTTAACTCTGGACAGGTTGAGTTGTATTTACAGTTAATGCAGTAACTTGTGTTTAAAGCATCAAAACAAAACTTTGTACTAAAATTTAACCAATTAACTTATTGAAGTGAGGCCAGCCTTCAGTGCTGGCCTGCCTCAAATAGATATACAGTACAGGCCAAAAGTTTGGACACACCTTCTCATTCAATGCGTTGTCTTTATTTTCATAACTATCTACATTGCAGAGTAAAGTAATGACTTGTTTTTCTTTAGTTTGCTGATTGGTTCTTGCCATAATATGTATTTCAACAGTTGTCCAATAGGGCTTAACCTGACTTCTGCACAACACAACTGATGGTCCCAACCCCATTGATAAAGCAAGAAATTCTACTTATTAACCCTGATAAGTCACAGCTGTGAAGTGGAAACCATTTCAGGTGACAACCTCTTGAAGTTCATGGAGAAAATACAAAGAGTTTGCAAAGTAGTAATCAGACCAAACGGTGGCTATTTTGAAGAAACTAGAGTATAAAACATGTTTTCAGTTATTTCATCTTTTTTAGTTAAGTACATAACTCCACGTGTGTTCATTCATAGTTTTGAAGCCTTCAGTGAGAATCTACAATGTAAATAGTCATTAAAATAAAGAAAAAACATTGAATGAGAAGGTGTGTCCAAACTTTTGGCCTGTACTGTATGTATATTATATGTACTCTCATATATAGGTCAGATGAATGAGAAACTCTGAACTACTCGCATGTGATTGTAAACATAACTCTGTCTGTCTGTCTGTCTGTCTGTCTGTCTGTCTGTCAGTGTACAGGATAATCTAGGAATCTCACAAAAAGCATCCAGCAACTTTGAATTATAGTATGGAAAGAAGTAGATTGGATGTATTTTTCAAACACATAATTTAATTTAACATATTTTGCTTATCCTACAGTATCAGTAAACAGAGGAGAAGGAAGCAGACAAATGAACAGTTTAAGGTCTGGGGCTCTGGCGTTTCACCTGTACCAGCTCTCTGCTTGACAGTTCGGGTAAACAATGGAGGACTGAGTCGGGCCTCACTGTCAAAAAGACTGATACGGATCACCGTAGACCTTAGTGAGCACTTCCAACTCATGTTATCACCACCACCTCAACCACATCACATCCCCTTTGGGTTTCCGGAGTTAGATTTCTTGTATCTTTGGTTATATTTTATAACCCTTACAACAAAGAAGTACTATACAGTAGCACTCACAACAGTCAGAGGACAGTTTTCTGCTACTTGATGCACATGTTTGGATTCATATTTATGTTTGCTAAGTGCTTATTAAAGACTAAACCAGTTGAAACAAAAATCTCACCCTGGATATGCTAATTACAGTTGAGGGTTTGTTGGCTGGTGTGACAGAGTGGGCCACAGTGGCTCTGTGAACCAGGCCTGCAGCTGTCACACACATCACACACATGCAGACTTCACTTTTCTCCTCTGTGTTCCCCACTGATGTGGCTCAGTCAGCCCAGAGACAAATGGGCCCAGACATGGAAGACATTAAGACTGGCTAAAAACAACATGCTAAGTACAGACTTGCTCTCCCGCAATGCAAACACAAAGTGTTCACTCTGCTGCAATTGTACACATTTTGACATGGACAGCAGGGGAGACAGTTTTCTTTATATTTATGTAAACGCTTCTTTGAGGGAAAGTCTAAGATGTAGAGACGCTCTTCTGTTCTGCTTCAAGTAGCTGTGTTAACACTGGGGTAAAAGGATAAAACAAACCCAACAAATTACCCAGGTCAAGGGTTAACTGTGGAGATATAGGAGGGTATTTAATGCACACAATGTTGGAATTAAAATTTTAATTCTGTACATTGAATACAGCCTTCCTGGTCATTGCTACTACAGGGAACGAGCCAGAATAAGTCTTTGAAGGCCCTGCAGTCAGAGGAATGCCCCCGGCCCCTCTCCAGTTTCAGATCAAATTTTAAGTCTATGACCTTTGTAAATACAGCTATTCTTAACACCTGAATTGTTTCTAAATTGGAGAGAGCAGTGTGCTGACATGATGTTTCACTCAGGGAGCTGCAGGACACATTTTGAGAGCATTACATTAGATTATCTGGTCTGCACTGGACATCAACAGCATAACTATAATCCTGACTGTCTCTGGATTTAACATTGGTAAATTGATAAAATGCAGTCACAGCTGTTTCCATGTAACTTTTACAATGTTGAAAATAAGATGTCGGCAGTGAGAGCTGGCTTACATGATTGGTAACAAATCCGTTGCATTGGGCTTAGACTGGGGCTTCCCCTTTTGGATAATGAAACATAGAATATTTTTGAGTGAATAAGACAATTAGCTTTGTAAAGGCAGCCCAGTTCGAGGAGACGCTGATATCAAAGAGTCAAAGTCAGTTTTTGAAGCAGAAATGCCAGTGTCATGGGCCTTATTCCACTTTTTTGTGCTGAGCCCATTTGAATCAGTACCAGATGCTTACTGGTTGTCACAAATCATAGTTTTTATATTTGGATCGGTGCAGTTGTCCAAGTCACAAGCAGAGTTGAGCAAATACAACAAGTGTATTTGCAATTGAGATGCTCATGTGAAAGAATAATTGCAGGGAACATCTCAACATGAGTAAAGCTGGGTTGATTAGATCAACTTTTAAACCTGCAGCGTGAAACTTTTTGTCTCCCTCTTCTGGCAGTTAGAGTAATTACACAAACACTGTTGATGTGCTCTTATGACATAATGCTTACTCCCAGTGGGGACAGCTAACTAACCCAGCTTGGACCTAAATGAGTAACCGATCATCAGTCGACTTTGATTGTGCACCAATCAGGGTTGGCTTTGGTGTTTTTGAGCAATCAGAGAGATATAACAGGAACATAGTTTCTCAGAATGACTGTTTGCTAGCTTTGCAATGCCTCATAAGACTGGTACCTCTGAAAGTGTTCAGGAATATTTACAGAGAGGTTTCCTTACATCAAAAACAATAGTCCGTGCCTGCAATACAACCTTGTCCATGAGCAGTGGGTCAACATCTGTGTCTGCCCTCAGTTGTGTCTCTATTTTTTTTCAGTATAAGAAACTTATTTGGACAACTCTTTGGTTTTTCTACCAAAAGCTTCATCACACTCCTAGTTGCTGTAGATTTATCTTGTCAATAGGAAACTGTTGCTCCCCTCCCCTGGCAAAACAGTCATTGCAGGTTCACGTAATGCTTCCAGTTCACCAGCACAGGAATGTCACTACAGACATTAGATTTTAATCTCAGGTATACTCAGAAATACAGAGAGATTAACTTGTTGTACTTGAATGTAACTGTTCATTCATATGAAAAATAAAATCTGTAATAACTAAGTACTAATCTAAAAATGTCAGTAACTATGTTCAAACAATTTGGAAACTTTAAAATGAGCTAGTACACAACTGGTGTTGGTTGGTAGTGTGTGCTGTGTTTTTGTACTGTTGTCAAACCTCAGCCTTGTACAATCATGGAAAAATTAGAAAAGCTATAATAGAAAAAAAAGCCATATCCTCCCCACTCCATGATCAAACATATCAGCAACAGTCCACTTGAAGGAGACCAAATGAAATAGTACAGCCTTTACCCCAGCATTGTAAACAAGCATGTCTGTTTCTCCCTCTGGATGCCATTAGGACTGTTTCAATGTTTGTTTTAGTCATTGAGCAAAATGTGTTCTTTCTTCCTCCTCGTACTTAAATAGTATGCAAATCATAGCATCCATTCACAAGCTGCCATTGTTCTCAGTCCAAACACAGCTTGTGTTTGTACGTCTGTAATTGTGTGGTATACTCTGCTCTGCTTATCTAACCTCTCCTCTTTCTAATCATGTAATATTTACAATGTATAGAAGTTACATTGTCTGCTGGTTAAATCCCGTGGCTTTCACCGAGTGCAAAGGCCGTTCTGAGGCCTTTATGGGATCCAGCTGGCTTGGTCCAACATTTCCAAAGTTCCACATTTATCTGAACCAGATCAGAGCACAGTCCAGTCAGACACCCACAGCAGTCCTGGGAACACTGAGGGTTTTTGAGGAGCCTGAACACATTTGTAGAGCTTAAACACTGGGATCATGAAGTTGTTTTCATTCCACTATCTATTGTACCAGAAGGAAGTTCCTGGATTCAATGGCACAACTTTTCTTAAAATCTCCTGAACTGTGTTATGTGATCTAAATCAGAGAAATTACACCATCCATTAAGTTTGTGACACAGCAAAAAATGCCCACACAATCTGATCCCAGCTCCACCTATGCTAAAGTGCTTTAAAGCTTTTCAGCAGGTGTGATAAAATATTGAAACCTGACCCTCACGCCATAATGGGCTCCTCCTGTTTATTGTTCTGAGTGAAGAACTAACCCATTTCCCGCACTACTATAAAATAAAAAATAAAAAAAAAGAGATTTGCATTCTCATAGGGACACACTGCGCAAAAACACATGTAGCTGAATTAAAGGCTGGATACTGAGACAAGCATTGAATGTCAAGTGCATTCACTTACACACTTTTACCTCCACAGTGAAACACAGTGTGTAACTCAGATGTGTTAATGAGAGTACCTTTTCTGTCAAGTTCCTCCTTTTTTCTGCAGCAGCACTCGGGAGCTTTATGCTGCGATCGCGCCTAACCACTACCAGGTGTGCTTAAAAAAGGTTTTGGTGAAACTGGCACAGGGTCAACACAGGGTGGAAGTCAGAGGGGGTGTGATAGAGCGGGGGAGCACCAGAGGAGTGGAGCTGCTTAATGTGAAAACATCAAACGGTCTGAATCTGGTACCCGAGTGTTAGGCTAAGGTGTCTGAACTTGTTACGGTGTGATCGTGCAGGGCTGTTGCCTGCTGAAATCTTGTCTTCTGCAGACCAAGACAGGCCCCCCTGAACACGGCATTATTGCTTGTTTTCTTTGCCGTTTTTAGGAGGTGGAGAGTCGATGGAACAGGCGCACATGTGGGTCATGTGGAGTCAGAAATATTATTTTCAAGATTTGGCTCTGAAATGTGGTTGAATTTTATGGGTAGATTGTGGTCTATCGAGATGAAAGACAAATGAGGTGAGCTCTGAGATTTATAGTCCTTCATGGTCTCTGTGCAACAAGCCCAGTGGGGCAAAAAAAAAACTAATCTCCTAACTGTGCAGCATCAGGCATCAGGCTACATCCTGCACTGCACCCACAGCTTCATGCAAACCTCAGAAGTATGTGTGGTCATGTATTGCACAGAAAGCCCGAACTCGGCAGTTTTTCTTGATCATCTTATTCAAATTATGAATGATTTCTTTGAATTTGTTGGGAATAGTCTTCACTCAATGTACAACAATACAAAGTAGCCAGTTTGGGGAATAACAAGGACCATCCACTAGCTTGGAAAATATCTTGAATATCAATTATAAACTTAGATGACAGCTAAATACACTGGCTGGCTTTGATTGTACAGCAAATTCATCACAAATGATGATAAACTATAGCACTGATGATAAAGTATTAAGCTATAGATTATGAAAAATAAGGTACATTAAAATGTAACCTATAAAGAAATATAGACAATAATATACTTGTTACAACTTGAGTCAGTTAATATTTTTGCCACTACTTAAGAGGCATGATGATGAAATACCAAAACCCTAATCTCATCTCACTCAGTAAAATTATGCAAGAGATTTGTTTCATGTTAATGTCTCCATGGATTTGATGCAGCCATGCGTAAATCTCACCCCCTACTGAGCAGAGAGCAAGGTCCGTCTTTTTTTCCTTATTTTCCCCTCCGGCTTTATTACACAGGCCCTCCCGTCTGGTTGGGATAGTTAAACCTGTTAACTCTACTTCGCATGCGAACACACACACAAAAAAAAACATTACACAGGGACCTCTAGGGGTTAGGATGGTAAAGACACCCACTGAAGACGGATTAGTCATATCACTAAAATGCTGATACTTTAAAAGGTAGAATAAATCTCATTTACCATTTCGGTTGAGGTTTTTATTGAACAGGTTCTCTTTCATTCTAGTTACTGTAACATGTTTAGTTCCCAGTGCCTTATGTCGATAGTGCTCCTTTTAAAGACTGCCAGGAATCTCTTATCTCTGTCATCCCGAGCACACAAACGTCCATTAATCACACGAAAACACACACACACACACACACACACACATTCTTGCACAAGTAAAGGTCCAGTTTTGTTGAGAGTTAAAAGAAACTTGGCATCACTGGACAAAATACAGCGAACAGATCAGAGTGTAAGCATGAGTGAGATAGGATGTTGTATCCATTACTGTAGGAATCCAAACTAATGTGTTATTACAGAAGAAATAAAATAGAGTGGTCAAGCCAAACTGCTCATTCTTTGTCTTGTTCTGTTTGACACTGTCAGATTCAGATTAGGTTAATCTGGAATTAGACCTTTGAATAACTCTCCCACTCACTAAAACAACAAGAGGAGCCGTATGTCCACCCCGTCCCTTTACTACAAAATAAATGTTGTGGAGACTCTTATCCCCGGGAATGTGGTCCCTCCCTAAATAAAGTGAGCGTTTGGTGGTGCACACCAATTGTCGTCCTCATACCACAGATACCTTGACATTACTTCAAGGTATGTGTTGTTGACATTGTTTTTTTTTATAGATTGGGATCGTAATCTTCTTTTTTTTCCATTGCACACTCTGGGATATGATGGCTGGCTTTGGCTAAATAAGGTAACAGAACACTTCACATTCTTTCTTGCCAAATAGACTTATGATCCTCTGTAGTGCTGCGAGCCAGAACGTCTTTTTATCCTATCACAACTTGTGGGTCCTTTAGGTGTGCCAGCCAATCCCTGCCCACCTTGACACTGTCATGCTATAGAGATGCATGACTGGCTCTTAATGGTGGTTTTCCAAAATCTCTTGAGTGTGATTTATATTGCTAGGGCATGTTTGTTGAAAGCTAGGTATGTCTTTCTTCAAAGTGGGCAGCGGTTGCTGGTAAAGCAGACCTTCTCCCATCTCACTTTCATCAAGGTGGAGATTTTCCCCTCTGTCTCTTGTTTTGAATCTAGCTATGATTCATCGTAGGCTTTGTTGTTGAAATATTTCCTACTGGAAAAAAATGCTCCACATATTTAGTGACTCAAAGTTTAGTTAATTTAAGAAACTCATACTTTTAAAGTCATTTACTCTGAACTGTTTTTCACCATCATTGCTGCATATAGAAGCTAACAGTCAGTGGTGGACAAAGTACTCAACTTCAGTACTTGAGTCAAAGCACTGATACTCATGGTCAAATTTTTCTCAACTACAAATAAAAGTTATTTGTCAAAATGTTACTCAAGTTAAAGTACTAAAGTACTTGTAAAAATACTTAAGTATTCAAAAGTACATACATTTAAAAATACTTAAATATTCAAAAGTACAAAGTAAAAGGACATTTTCTAATATCAGTACATTGCTGTATTGTTCTCAGTGCCCGAGTTAATCCCCGACTAACGTCTGCTTCCTGTTAATGTGGTATTTTAAGATGAAAGTGCTTTGATGAAAAGAAAACTCTTTCCTGCAGAGTGTGTATAATACTTTGTTGGTTGACTGTTCGATCTTGCTTTTTTATTTTCAAGTTTCCCATTGAGAGGCTAACATGCTATATAGCGTTTTTTAAAAATAACGTAAAACAACAAAACCGTGCTGTTTCCTGTCTTCCCTCTTTATTGTTTGGTTCCGCTGCTGGTCACTTCCTGCCGATTTGCGCATGCGTGACGGTAACTCTACCTGGGCAAACTGCCTGAAACACATTGCGAGCATAGACTGTATATAAAGTAAGTAACGACACACTTCCTAGGACTGTAGTGGAGTCCAAAGTACAATATTTACCTTTGAAATGAGTGAAAGTAAAAGTTTCCAAAAAAACTCCTCAAGTAAAGTACAAATACTGAAAAAATGTACTTAAGTACAGTACTCAAGTAAATGTACACCGTTACTGTCCACCACTGCATACATATCGTTTATACATACATACATAAAACCTTCTCCTTGTATGTCCTCCTGCTTGTATCTAGTGTCCTCCACTCTCACCTCCATCATCTGTCCATTTCCCTGCCCTCAACGTGACACAGTGTCGTAACAGGTTACACCACCACCCTCTCTCCACTCACTGAGGGACACTTCCTTCCTTGATGTGGAGCAGGGGATTCTGGGACGCCACAGGGTCCCTCGCTGTTCAGGACTGCTGATGTTTGCTTTGATTCCGACATCCATTAATGAGGACGCAGTGGCCGAGTGGGCAGTGAGCTGTCCACTGTCTTCAGTGTCGTTCTGCTTTCTGCAACTGGAAGGAAAGAGGAGGAGAGTCCAGAAATAGCAGCATGTCTCAGTGGAGTTTTAAGAACTTTGAAAAAGTCAAATATAGATAAAATGGCTAATTATAGCATCGAGTTTGTTCTTTTTTCAGGTGTTCTGAGTGAAAGTAGTAGTTAGATGAAAAAATTAACACCACTCTTATGTATAAACTCTAATTATAAATTAAAGTAATTAGCCAATTAGCTCAGCTTTTTGTAACTTTAGCTTTAGCACTTGATGCTTCTCCTGTTGAACGTCCATCTGCTGGTCTCTGATTTTGGAGACGCAAGCTTCCATGTCTGATGAAAGCGCCTGTGCTGCGTTGACATTTATTGGATCAGGAAAATGTTGCCACACAGATGAATTGTAAAGCTGCCATATTAGCATGAAAAGTAATGGAAAGAAACAGCTGCAGGTTGAAAAGTTGAACCAGTGTTTATTGCTCTGACGACTGCATTTCAAGGTCATGCTTTATGATTATTATTGTTATTATTATTATTACAACAGTTGCACTTCAGAGCAGTTTTGTCCCAGGCTTTGTGTTGGCTTTCAGCTCACACAAAAGCATACAAATTCACAAAAAAGGCAAGTTTTTCTGCAGTTAATTTCCCCAGTGGAAAAGTTTGATGTTGGCAGGAGCAGCAGGTAAATACTGAGATCTCCCTCTTTAACCTCAATCCTCATCCCTCTGAATTATTTACACCCACATTCAGTGAGCGTGCATCATATTAACCCAGTAAGAGAGCCACACTGCTGTCACCCTAACACCACTATCTGTCATATTCGCACCTTTTCACTCACGAAGTAACACACACATGGCAGCAGCAGATGCACACCCGGGGCTGGCCTGGATGTCAGTTTTGGATTTAACCTCATTTTTACAGTTTGCCCTGACCCCAATAAACAAAATCCTTTTTTAAAGGATGGAAGCACTAAAATAAAGTGGTTTTCATGCATCTTCATTGTCTCTTCTTGTCATTGTCCTGACAACTCTTGTTTTGTTTCTGACTTGGCTTTTTTGTGGGTATAAATCTACTTTATTATAGAATGTAAAAAAAAAAATATGGTGATGAGACAACACAATTATATACTGAACATGTTGCAGTGAAGATGTGTGTGAAAATACATCTAACAGTAAACTACATGTCATGTAATTCACAGTGTTAAGGGTTATGGCTCGGCTTGAGGTTACTGTGTGACAAACCACAACAGAATTTATGGACAGACTAAAAGACAATGGGACATAAACCTGGCCCAAACCCCTCCCGTCCTTCCACTCCGGTAGAGACACTAAAGTTTTTTGCATGTGTTTGTCGTCATTTTGTGTCAGCTTTACACATTTTTGTAGTCATGTTATGTCACCTTATTGTCACTTATATTGTAATTTTGTGTCACTTTATTGTTGTCTTTTTTTGTCATACTGTGGGACTCGGTCTTCATGGTGTTACATTTATTTGTAGTCACTGTTCACACTTGGTTTTCAGATGCATCTCGGATCATAAGTGAAAGTGCTAAATACAAGTGTTAACAACCACCAAGATGTATTGAGATCCGATCACTCAAACCACATGTGGAGCTGGTCTGGGACACGTGATCACATATTTTTTGTATTGTAAATGCTAATGTGTCCTGATGCGTCCCTGACAAGGACGGAACAGAAAATCAGTCATAAATGCAGGACCGTTTAGTCTACTTCATCTGACCCTGTGCTCATTTGCAAGAAATAAACAAGATGAAGTTGCAGTTAGATATCTGAACACACGTGGTCAGCAGGACGGTTTGGAGACGCATGTTAAATTCAGGTGTAAAATGTAAACAGGGTTTCTGTCTCTGTGCAGTCTTACTGTCTTTTTGTCGTCTCTTGTTGGTCACTTCACGTCTCTCTGTAGTCATTTTAAGTCTCTTTCACTCATTTAATGACTGTCCAACCAAAAAGAAAAAAGTCATCAGTCATGGCTTTTATATTCCCAAAGTAAAATACCTCAGGAGTACTGCACTCTATCTATGGGGAAATTAATTGAAGTATTATTTAAATGCTAACAGTTGTTTTTTTGTTTTGTGAGCTCAGCAGGTTACTTTCTGCCGTACACTGATGTTTTGTTCAGTATTGATTCTCTGCTTACAAAACACTGGTTTCTGCTGTTGGCGAGGCAATTTCTGCAGTTTGTGTTCCGCTTCACAAAGTTTCCGACACCGACACAAACTCATTGGTAGAGACAGTTTATTAATGCGTCCACAATTCATATTCCTATAGAGAGAGTATGCTAATTCAGCCTCATTGCTCTGAATGCATTATTATGCGCCATGAGACAGTATGCGTGACGAACCCTACACTGGCCTTTCTTCGCGAAGCGGAGAACATGAAAAATCTGCGGTGTAATATTTCCAACTTCTGCTCGGACTGAACTTGTTGTGATTGTTCTGGACGTTGCTGTAATTGCGAAGCGCCTGCTGAAATGTTCTACAAGTGAAGTGTACTCGCCCGAGCTTTATTTTCAGAGTGGGAGTGGGACGGTCGGGCGGGGGAAAGAACATTTTCCCTTTTTATAAAGTCAAAAGGATTCAAATGGGTCGGATTTCACAGTTTGATCTGTTTTCAATTACTGGGCCGGGCCGTTTACAGAAGAAAATGCTGAACAATTGAAATCTATGGAGGCAGTAGGTATATAGCGAGAGTGGGAGAGGAAGAGAGGAGGAATGGGAATGAGAGACAAGGGGAAATGAAAAGAAAGAGGAGGAAGAGTCTGGGGAGGACGGAGAGTCCCAGAGAAACAATTGGATTAGACAAAGAGAGAAAGAGAGCAGCGCAGAGAGTGTTTGATAAATGGGCTGTTTATTTAGCTTTCGCTGTGAATGAGGCAGGGTGCGATGATGTGCCGTCTCCCCTCTCTCCATCTATGCGTCCCTCGCTACGAGGTCAGGCTTTTTGGCCCGAGCGCCCGACGCATTCAGGAGGCGCAATTGCCCCGTTCATCGCCAAAGGGTGGGACATCTCGCCGAGTCCTAATGGCTTTCACAGCTGGGTATCCCCCAGCTCCCTCTGTCATCAAGTTTCATCCAACATCAAAAAGACACACCTTCCACTTGGCCGCGCTCATGTTTCCCCCCCGAAGGAAATCAGAGACTCTTGGCTTCTCGTAAAGCTCCTGGCCATCACTATGCCCCCGTTACTTGATGGTTTTCCCAGTATGTTCTTCAAGTTCTGCATGTGTAGCGACAGTCGCTGAAGCTTTCCAGGCAACCTGAGAAAGTACGTGTAGATCTCAGAGTCATCACGGCTGTCAAAGCAGCAGCCGGAGTTGATCATCACGAGCAGGGCTTTGTTGTACCAGTTGGCCTGAACTCATGGTATCAGATGTTAGAATTACCTGCCAAGTGTCTTACAATATGCTGAATTCTTTATGGATTCTTTCATGGATCAGGGCAGAGGGTTGTTTGATGTCGGTAAACACCAGAGTAATTAAAACTTCTGGATCACAGATTTTTTAAAGCAGATTTTCCTGTTTTCTTTCTTTGTCAGCGGATTATTTCCCACATAGAGATACAACACAAACACACTGATTGTGTAATTTTGTCTTATCCACTGGGGTGATAGTCCCGGCTATTTCCCAGTGAAATGCTTAGGGAAGGTTCTCTTTATCAGATGTGAGGAGGTTAAACCTGCACACAATGATTTCTGGTAACTTGGATACAAGCAGTAAACATTGTTGTGACCTTTTATTTTGATAGAAAATCTATTAACAAATGTTCCTATTTACACATCCAGCAGAGGTAGTATGAATTTAAATAAATAATCTTACTTTTCTTTAACTCATCCTGGTGTATCAGTTCTCAAGGAAAAAAAAAACAAAAAACAATGACAGCTGGTGAGAACCATAATAATCATGGGTGTTATTCCCCCATTTGGCCACATGGGGCACTAGTGGGTTCATTTCATGAAACAAATTAATGTCGCACATTAACATTTTTGAAAGTATTTAACTTAGATATTGTGACCTGTGTCCAGCAAAGACATGGGCAGGATAAAACATTTGAAGCAATTTGATTGGACAGTTGAAACACAACCAAACTCAATAGCTAGCTAGCTTATGTTACCAGAACATTAGCTGTAGGTACTGTAGCATCTCTCCATAAGAAGCTGCAACACTGCACTTTCTCCTTTATTGTAAAACCGAACACAGCTACTGTAAAAAAAAACAAACATACCCCTTACAATCCAGCTCCAACAGACATTTGTTTATTGTCACCTAGCAACCGAACTCAATCAACGTTCAATGGCAATCTGTAAAAACCAGGAACAAGTTATTTCTAATTGAACCATTTTCAACTCAGCTAACATCAGACTTCAAATCAACACTTTACACTTTGCATTTTACATTTCTCTTCATTATGCTGAAGATAACTTTGATATGTAAAGAAAGACAAACGGGATTATTGTAATTCTTTTGGCTAACATCAATAATACGATCAGAGACGTGATCTAACAGGATTAGAAAGAATATTTTCACTTCATTGATTAACTTCCTTCCTCTGATTAACAACAGACACTTTGTTGAGCTTTCATATGCACAGACCTAATTTGAAGCCATGTTTGAATGTTCTCGTCCTTTGTTCTCTTTCAGGACCACTGGTTCTGGCGGGTGAGAGATAATTCTGTGATGCCAGGGTACCCCATGCTCATCAGTGTTTTCTGGAGAGGCCTGCCGCCAAAGATAGATGCGGTGTACGAGAACGGCGACGGCAAGTTTGTCTTCTTCAAAGGTGAGGCCGCGCTCTCCACCACCGCCGCTGTCGTCGTGTTGCTCTGTGAAGCTCTTGTCCATTAAAGCCATAAAGCTTTGATTTACTCTGACCCTGCAGTTTGAAGCCCAGTTCAAATATTGTCTTTGTAAAATCCTGGCTCACATTAGCTTTTCATGTCATCAAGCTTGTGTATTATTCATCCCCAGGAATCCCTAGATATGTTTTGTTTACATGGATGCCCTGTAGTCTTTTTGTATAAGCTCAGTGCTCATGCATTTTTTAATATTCTGGACACTTTTTCTACATGTGTCTGTATTTAGAAGCAAACATGTTTTAGTAGCTGCTGTGTGTTAGCATGCTCACTCAAAGCTCTGCCTTGATCTTATCTGTGTTTGTGTGTGAGTTCGGTGTAAATCTGCGGGAGATTAAAGCAGTGTTTTGCTGGGTTGGAAAATCCACCATAATCCACCAGTTTTGACTTATAATAATATGTGTGCTGTGGCGTTGGTGCGAGTGATATGTTTTAGTGTAACTCCTCGACTGGAGCTAAACATAATTAGTATGCATAGCTCTTGGAAATCACTGTCACGGCATGTGCCAGAGAGCCCTGCCGCTCACTGTCAGTGTTTGATGATGCCTGATTTTGATTTTTCTACCTTTCCAAAAAGATTTGTCTACATATTCAAATCTAAACTAAGCTAGCCCCAAAACACAGAGCTTTAAAGCTAATTACGTCTAAAGCCGAAAAGCCACTTAAAAGAAACGACAAACAAACATGGCAGCCCTCGCATTTGCATACACTCCAGAGGAGAGGCAGGGAGAGAAAGATGTTGATGAAAGGAGACACAGGTAAGTAAGCGGTAAAAGTCTCTGGGTTAAAAACTACAAATCTTCCCTTAAACCCTTTTCTGTTTTCAACACCAAACAATTCCTGAAAACACAGACTGCTGCTCCCGTGTGCCCCCACGAGCTCTGCGAGTCCGATTCGGCTGCGTTTTCCCTCCACCCTGCGCTCTACACGGGCTCAGTAGATTTGGAAAACTCAAACTAACAGAGTGCCATTTTTTATTTGAACACACACAGCTGATTTCCCAGAAGGCCTTATTCTGTCTGTCCCCATTTGAAGGGAAAAATTAGGAAGAAAGTCGGTCAGAAAACAAAACGCGGCGCTCCCAGTCCTCGTCTAAGCAGCCGGTTTGAATATCCTCCTGGTTTGATGAATTCTCCTGAAGCAAATGCTCAAGATGAGGAGCAGTTTGTGCTGAGACGCTGATTAGCTCGGTGCCGTCATGGCCTCACAGAGCAGGTCAGAAAGCAGACACCACTGACTGGTATACATTAGAGGTAGATTCACCATGTGTTGTTAATTCCTCCAGTGAATCCCGGTGCCAATTTAGTCTTTGTTTCCCCGTTTCCACTCTCCGGAGCCCCAGGATACCCAAGTCAAGAAGGTGTACATGAAATTCATATGCAGCAGTGGAATGGAGCCGGGTGCGGGCTTTGCTAATCAGGCCGAACGTCTTCGCCGAATCACCAGTCACAGCTCGGAGACAGCAGGCAGGCGGGTTTTGAAAAATTACAATTTACATGTAGAACTGTTTGATTATCCTAAATCACAAAGTAAGAGGCTGCATTAAAAATTGAAATTACTTTGTGAGTTCAATTTGATTTAAGCTTCTTGCATGGTTACCACACAGGCACCTTACATATGCAGCAACATCTATACATCAGCAGGCGTTTTCCTCCCGGGAGGCAGGATCCAATCAGAGCTTGATTGGGACAGAGGACAGACAGAGCTGCTGGCTTCATTGGCGTCATGCAGACATGTCTGACAGGGGGTTATTTTAGATTGGAGGTAGAACAACACAGTGCATCAGCTGGAACCATTACATCTGCCACGATTAGCTTATTGCACATATGTTAGCACTGGTAGGTACATTGTGTGATGAATAAGACATTTCAGTTCAGGTTGAGGTAGTTTTGAGTCACTTTTACTTAATTTATATATTTCTTTCCTATGAAATATTCATAGTTGCTTTTGCACATCTGTCAAACTTTCCATTTTGGCCAGGACACATAAAATACTTTGTTTATAGTAACAATGGTTCTAGATTAACTCTCAGTATATTTGTTAAATCTGGAAACAGTCATTTGACTTTACATTTCTCATTTTGTGGCCCAGCACTCTGGATTTTGACATCAAACATGATGCCTGTAGACTTTAGCAGCTCTGGCTAGGAAGTATCAGCTAATGCTAACAGTAAAACACCTGGCTAAAACACTGTAAATGATGTTTTAGTATGAGCTTGATAGCTAAATACACAAGTCTAAAGCTACATGTTCCAGACAACAAAATTAGCATTATTACTAGTGGATGGTGAATAAGAAAGAGCAACGTAGAGCTGTTGAGCGCTACTAATATTGTACGTTAACACAGATAAAATATAATTAAAATGTTATTTATTCTAACATATTACAAAAACAAGGAGTAATAGAGAGTAACCAGTGAGTTAGGTCATTGGATTGTCAAACTTCACACCAAATTAAAGGTGGTAAACTTCAACCAAAATTTTTGCTCTCAGTGGGTCACAGTTGAAGTCCTGATTATTTTTTAGCATACCAAAACTAATAGTAAAACACAATAATGTAGTTAGTTAATGATATGTTCCCTACACTGGCAAGGAACACTCAACTCAAAGTAGCATGCTAGGTAGCTGACATGCTGATGTTTATAGCTCACACTGGAGCCGACGGGGGCACAGTTTTAACATGTGGACAAAGTGTGAGAGGCCTAAAATGTTCATAAACTGTGGTGAGGGTCAGAGTGTGTGGAAAAACCCTGTAATTGCTGCTGCATGAATATACGAGAATGTATTTTACAGATCATTTGACATGTTTGCATTTGATGAATTCAAGCAAACTGTCAAGTAGTTTCACCGCAGGGTCGGGGCGAGTGTGTGTGTGTGTGTGTGCACATAATAACATGCACATGTGCGGTTCTGCTGTGTGTTGGTGTGTGGCCTGTGTAAGGAGGCGGCGTCTCGTTTTTGGAACAAATCTTCATCCTATATAACACTTTTCATACACTGTTGAGGGCAAGCAGGGGATTAGTGGCTGCACTGCAGCAGATGCCGGAGCCGCTGCTACATCAAAGCAGCCCTCACAGCTCTGAAGATGAAGCTCGACTTTTATGTGGAGGGCGATGCAAGTCGACTCCAATTTAAAGAGAATGAAAGAAAAAGAAAGAACGGAGAATCCCACTTTATGTGAGATAAAAAGAGAGAGAAAGGAGTTTTTTCTGATTCGAGTTGAACTCATTCTTCTCGGGATGGGAGATTCTATTAAACTCAGGGTGTGGTGTGTTAGTGTGTGTGTCAGGGCCAGAGGAAGTGTGACCCGCAGTGAGTGGGTAAGAGAAAGAAGTGAAATGACAGGAATTTCCTCTCCTTCCCACTTAACATTCAACCAACACCCTGTCCTACCGTTCCTTCCTCCTCTCTGTATAGGTTAAATACTTCTTTAAAGGTTAAATGTCACATGTGTGGCCTTATTTCACACCCGGCCTCTGTATTTGTTAAAGAAAAGTGCTCGGTGCGTCTTAAAGCTGACCTTGCAGAAGTTCTGCATGGTGTTTGAGCCTCTCTGCTGTTTAGTCAGACACCGGGGAGGAGTAAGGATCCGGCTCTTTAAACACTGCTAGTTAATCACTTTCTGCAAACACCACTCTGATGTTCCCCATTCGAGCGTCTCCTCTGTTTTCTTTGGGAAAGAGATGTTCGTGTTCAGAAATATTAATCAAGAGCAAGACTCTTGATTTCTATTTAAAACAGGTGCATTAAAGTTGCTGAGGTATACAGCAGGAGGATATAGTATTAAATCTGTCTGCACGTCACACACTCACACACACACTATCCCCGTCTCTATTGGTTGACAGCCTTTTTATGTTTTCTTCCTCAACCTGAGGGGAAAGAGGCAGTCATTTATTTTTGTCAGTTGTGAGATTATTGAAAGACTCTAAAAAGGACATATTATCATATTTATAGTCTTTGTGATGAATTTTATTTTCCCTTGCATAAAATATTAAATATTTCCAGCCTTAGGCTTCATTCCAGTGATTTATCAAATGCTCTGCCTTCGTCATTCCACCTTCGTCTTCTCGCACACACACGTCCTCCACCGGTGATGAAGAAACACACTTCCTGGGGTCACGCTGTGTCAGAAATGTGCTGTTGAACCAAATTACAGCAGGAAGGAGGGCAGGGAGAGGGAAGAGGAACAAACAGAGAGCCCACAGAATGGAGTGATTAAAAACATTATCACAGCCCACAAGAATGACCCGGGATCCAGGTATGTTCTCGGATTCATGGGGCGAAGAAACTTGTAAAAGAGGTTTTTAATTTGACGGCAGTTGGTCGCCGGTTTCCCCACAAGGGTCGTTGCTGTTTCTTTTTTATCTCGGCTGAGCAGTTCCCAGCTCAGTTTGCCGGCCCTGAAAAGTTCCCAGAGTACCTCTAAGCAAGGGCAGGGAGAACTTGCCACCGTGTGTGCGTCCTACTTTAAATTAGGGAAACATCAACATCAACTACAGTAATGCAAGGCAACAAGTTATTGCCTCACATTTGTTACAAGGCTCGCGTCCGTCCTTGTAAGTCTGCCCTTCGCATGTGTTTTGCTCCTGGAGGGTAGTCCCCGCTGATACTCGTCCTCCTTCTTCTTAATTTATTCTCCTCTCTGTTTTTTACTCGATGTGCAGGAAAGCAGTTCTGGGTGTTTAAGGACACGGTCATGCAGCCTGGATACCCCAAGAACATCACCCAGTTCGGCAACGGCATGCCAGCTTTGAGCATCGAGACCGCCGTTTGGTGGGAGGACGTGGCCAAGACCTACTTCTTTAAAGGGGACAGGTGGGTACAAGTAGATTTAGACCAGACATCTTTTTTAAAATCCAAAATCATTCGAATGTAGCAGCTCTTGGTATCTTAAAACTCAACCATTTATTCCCTTTTATCTCCTTCGCCTTGTCTGTATCTTGTCCATTTCTACTGCTTATGTATGACATTTAATACATTTAATTTTAAACTTTAATTCCAGGGTATTTGAGCTAAAGTACCCATGCATACAAGTACCTAGGACATATGATAATGTATGCATCTACAGTGTAATATAGCGCATATCTTTTCTATTCGGATGCGCCAAAGGTTGGAGATTAAACTTTGACCACAGGCTTGTACTCAATTCTAATTTCATTTGGTCTTTTTATTGATGGTGCTAACTCTCTCTCTAACATGTCACTACAAAATGAGTTCAGTGACCCCTCTGGTGGATGGCTGATATTATCATGTTGGAGGAGACCACTGTCATTAAAGTTTTGCTTTAATTTGTCCACCCGTCTGTATTTCCCAGGTCACTGAAGTGAAAGTGGGTTTCAAAGTAAATGTTAAAGTTTTAAATAAAGAAATTAAACTATCATGATTGCTCTTACTCCTTATATGATATTACTCAGTTTAATCCAAATGCACTGGTATAGAGGAAGCCCTCTAACATGTGGTGTTAAGACTCAAGTGTTAACATAAAATACCATCTGTTGTCAGTTTTGGCCCTTTCGACCCCAGCATTCATTGATATACTTTGTCTTCCCGTGGTTCATCGTTTGTTCCTGTTTAGGTACTGGCGCTACAATGAGGATATGCGGACCATGGACCCCGGCTATCCGAAGTCCATCCTAGTGTGGAAAGGTGTGCCTGATTCGCCACAGGGGGCCTTCGTCGACAAAGCCAATGGTACGATTTGTCCTGCCCAATACTCTGATTTGGCAACAACAGCACGCTTCATACGCCAGCCTGCATTGATTTCAGCTGGTCACTGGCACACGCTGGGTGGGGGGTAAACCAGGGTAGCATTGATTGAAATTTGCCCCAGTTATAATACTGACTCTTAGTGGGTGGCACGTTTCCATACATGCAATATCAAGGCGAGCAGACAGTGTTTGCGTATTGAAAACAGAAGATGAAAGCAGGTCAGTTTATCCAGAAATGCCTTTTTTTGTTTTTGAATTGCTTCACAAGCAAAATGTTTCATAATCAGTCCATCCTGCTCAGTGTGCCATAAGACCCAGTTGGAGCAGGACTGTGGAAAGCAGAAAGGACAAGACCACCGCTGGGCGCTTATTCCGGTTTAAGCCAATTGGCCCTCACCAAGAATGACGAGGCGGGGTTTGTAACTCTCAAAGAGCTCAGCCATAGGCCGGTCGGATAGTGTGATAAGCAAAAAATCCTTCCCCATTGGATGCATTATGCCAGGTGGGTTTGGGTCTGGTCTTGGCTGCAGCTCGGTTGGAAAAATCAGAGCAGGTGGTGTTGAACGCTCAGGCCATCTGTGCCGAGGATCTGCTGCCAGATCTGTAGCCGGGTGTGTCTGCCGGTGAGGCCAGGTGGAGCGGGCATCAATCAGAGCATGAAGGGTGGGTGGATATCCAAGGGGGTGATGGGTGTTTGTATGTATTTCTGCTCATGTATGTGTCGGCCTGCTTTATTTGGCAGGGTGGCTGTTTGCAGAGACAGAGTGTCAAGTGGCACGCTCATAACAGTGACCCAGATAACACAGCATAATTGAGTACGCTGCTGCAGCCGATGATAGTGTGTGTGTGAGGCAGCACGTTTCAGAGCAGAGGCCCCAGGGCTACGCCGACCTGGCTCTAAACCACAATAGCTCTGCCTGTCTCACCTCTCATCCTCCCCTTTCCTTTTTCCCCTCTTTGAAACATCACACTGGACTGTATGTTTGTTTCTATCTGTTGCTTCATCTCAGTCTCTAAAGCAAAAAACCCTCTTTGCTTAACTTGTGTTAAATGTAGTGAGGAAAGTGTGGCAGCAGCTTGTGCCAGGTTGGAAAGAAAACAAGATCCCAACAGTGGTTACAACTCTTCAGCTAATCACAATACTCAGCTGAAGTCTAGATGAGAATTTAAAGGGCGTTGTGTGTGGACTGGCTGACAAACACAACCAAACAAATGTTCCTTAGGCTGAAAGTGGTCAGGTTGTCAAGACCAAGCTGTGTCTTCTCATGAAAACACAACCTTGCCAAGACTTGGAGGAGAAGATGGATGCCACTCATCTGAATGTGTGTTACACGTAATGCGAAAGCTTAGTTTAGCAGAAAAACTGCTCGACACTTCTGGAAGTAATCAACCTGACTCACTCACAAAGTTTAATCATCTTCACACAAACTCACTAATGAGCACGTTGTGTCACCACAGTGTAACCTTTCCAACCTTTTTAGACCGCGCACCACCTCCAACTTCCCAACACAGCTGACACACCACCAAAGGACAAAGGACAATTTGCGTGCATATAAATCTTTAGACGCGTATAATTATGTAGTTTGTGGTTGTGTGTAATTAACTTCACGTTTTATGACATGGGTTCAGGGTTTTGCACTTTGAGGACAGGTGTCCTGTCCAGCTGACACAGGGACTAAAGACAACATGATGCCTGGGTGTACCTGAACAGGGATCTTGGGCACATCCTACCTGCTAACTGCAAATGCATGGCAGGGTCAGTCTCACACATTATGCAGCTCATGTTGGCAAACACAAATACACCAAACAGGAAGTGAACGCTGCACGGACTCCTGCTGCCGTTCGGACCTTCGGGACCCCAATCCCCCCTTATAATGACCTGGAGCCTTCATCATCTTCTTCTTTTGGCAAACTGATGAGATCCCCTCGAGATATTCTACTCTTTCCATCCATTATTTTGCCGGTTTGTGCAGTTAACAGCACAACAACTCTTTGTCGTTTGCTTTTTCTGCTTGACTCCGCTTGTAAACAACTGGTGCTTTTCCACTACATGGTACCTACTCCTCTCATCTCAAAAATGTCCCGCCTCCTGGCTGCACATGCATATCTGCGATGACGTTGCACAGAAACCCATCTATGTAGCTAGCTCAATTTCTTCTCTGTGGCTCATTACAACACAGCTAGAAATCACTCAGAGAGCACCCACCTCTGCCAAGGCATAGTCTACATCTGATCTCCACCAAATCCTCTCAGATTGTAGATTTTCAACAGAATACATCAAGAAGAAACATGTCAGTGTTTTCAGTTCGTTTTACTGCTTCTTTCTTCTTCTGATGTAATAGCAGGCGGTGTCTCTCTCTCTTTGATAAAATATTTGCTTCTTACAATAAATAATAATTTAATCAAAAATGACCAACACGGATGAAAACATCACCTCCTTGGTGGGGTAACAAGTGATCATTTTTGGTTTTAAAATGTTACGTAGTGCAGCTAGTTTGACGACACAGCTCTGAGAAGCCACACTTAAAGCTCACAACTCCTTAAAAATGATACAATGTACAAAATCCAATGTGTTAATTATTGTTCTTCTCATGTGATGCTCAGTAGTGTATCTCTAAATACACTTTGCCTGTGATTCCCTGCTGCTTCTAAATTGGACTTAAAGTGTCAGTGTTGAGGTGCAGTCGCCTGGGCAGCAAAAACACCCAAAATATGAGATGGTATTGAAGTTAAACTTGGTTGTAATTGCATTCAGAGCCTATAAATAGTTTTATATACTCACAAACCCCTTGAAGAAGAGGTACAAAGGGTCTACACGGGTTTCAATGGTCCTCTTTCATTTGTGGAAGTCTTCATGCCGTTTGATCATTGTGTCTCCTCCCGAGATGAATCTTTTAAAAGTTCGTCCTGTGCTTCTTCAATCCCTCACCAGAAACATCTCCACTAACAAGTGATTTAAAAAGCTCTGGCCCTCCTTCACTGGAAATTTAGAGCATTTCTTCCCTCATCTGCCCAGAGAAGAGTGTACATGAATAATAAATCAGCAGACACAAAGTGTAAAGGGGGCCAGCGAGGAAGAGGAGAGCTGGAGGATTCAGCCGGGCTGTCAGGCTAGCTTTTACACAGCATATATTTTCCCAACGAGCATTTCAGGGACAGTGACTTTCAGGAGGCAGCAGAGCTCAGTGTCAGCTCAAATAGGAGCAACCTTTTCACATTAAGTTGTTATCATGGAACAGCCAAAGCTGTCGTTGTCAAAATGTTTTCTGAAATGGGTGTGTATGCGTTTGAGACATGTTGTCTCGGTTTCCGTCTCCTTTTTATTGCAGAGAGGGCCGAGTGTACCCATGTGAGGAGAAGTATTCATTTGGGTGACACTGGGACAATTACCTGCACGATCCCGTCAGAAAACAACTGCCACTGTTGTGATTTATAAAGCGTCTTGTTTTGTCGATGACATTTTGCGGTGCTGTTGTGTGATTGTAGCTGCGAGGTCTGGCTCCTGCTCGGGCGTGTTTCCTCTTTTATGACCGATATAATTAGTCCTGAGGGAAAGTCAGAGACATCTCAGCAGAACAGCGGAAAACAATGGATCAACAGCAGAGCAGCAAACACTATTTTTGAAATTGTTTGGGGTGTGCTTGTTTTACATTACTGAGACAGGTTATCTGCACTTTGATTTCAGATGAATCAGGAAGGGCAGCTTTGTTAAATATTTCAACTGGAAAGAAAATCTTCTTCCTGAATTGAGAGCGGACAAACGCCTACACACTGCTTGCTGGATGAAACGATTATTGGATTGTCTTAAGTTGTGCTCGGACTAGTTTGTGAAGAACCAAAAAAAAAACTATATTAAAGAAATGTGCAGTAAATAACACACTTACTGAAGAGCTTCCTTTTATTCTGCTTCAAATAAATACAAATGATTGTACTAATAAAATATGCTGCAATGTTAAAAAATGCAACAACATACTTGGGTTAAAAACAGTCGGTAGTCTTACTTTGAAATGCATTTTTCTTACACAAGTTACAAGATAACTTCAGTTTGTTCTGTAGCTGCAGTACTATTACTTTAACCAAAGTACAGTGACTAAGATCCTTGGGTACTATCATAGACCGTGTGTAGATATGGACAAAGCAACCGGGTCTCACAAATTATACACCTTTTTTTAAAGTTAAGAAATGATGTAATACTACCAACGGCCACTAGATGCTGACTCTAACAAACTGTATTTAGGGGCGTGGTTACTTTGATAGACGGGTCTCCAACGAGACCAGCTCTGAACTCAAGTCTCATACACATTGGGCAGCATCCCAATTCAAGGCTTAGCCCCGCCTCCTCACTCCTGCCTTCATATCCAAATATGGTCACTTCTGGTTCCAAACAACCAACATGGTGACAGTGAAATGGCAACCTCCTGGCTTCACAGTGTCCACAAACCAACGGGTGATGTCACGTTAGCTGCTTCTATTCTATATGCAGTCTATGGTCGGTCCACTGTGATGTCACTGTTAGGGGGCGTGGTTAGGAAAGCAGCAGACCACACCTCTCAGAGATGGTGACTGTCACTCACAGATCTGTGTTCTCCTCAGGTTACACCTACTTCTACAAGGGGAAGGAGTACTGGAAGTTCAACAACCAGCTCCTCCGAGTGGACCCGGGTTACCCGCGTTCCATCCTCAAGGACTTCATGGGCTGCGGCCTGACGCCCATCGACCCGCCGATGG
>OOFC01050804.1:32891-67897 GCA_900323345.1 Pseudochromis fuscus | reverse complement strand
AAAAAAAAATCAATAAATACATTAGACAAGGTAGTCCCTGTCAAGTGGGAGCGGACCTGTTTGTCCCCCGTGAACTCTTAACATTTGAATTTATTAGAAATATTGGCCACATGCCAGTTTGACACACTCAAGGTTGTATTTGATGGATGGTCACAAAATGCATTTCTGCATGCATCCATTTCTCATCCCTCTGAGTAGAAGCTGAGATGATGCACTAATCAGATTATCTCCTGGTGCAAAAAGCAAAGAAGTCGACATGTTTTAAAAAAAAAAGAATCCCTGTTACAAGGCCTAAATAGGAAGAAGAAGAAGAAGGGGGCGGTTGTCAGGTGGGGAAGACAGAGGGAGGGAATGTGGGGGTTTGAAAGAATAGAGGAAGGAAGTGTTGGGGTAAGGGAGGACAGGGGGAGGGACTGTTATGGTTAGGGAAGAAAGAGGGGTTTAGGGTTTTGGTTAGACAGGGCCTAGAGACTCGAAACCAAGTCCTACCCCCCATTTTCAGGCGCTTCACGGGTGTACCACCCCCTAAGTCTGAGGAACGTTGGGTTCCAGAGCTATGAGCCAGTTTAAACTAGGGGTAGTGCCAGGACTAGAGTTAGGGTTGGGGGCTAAGGTTAGGGTTTTGGTTGGACAGGGCCTAGAGACTCGAAACCAAGCCCTACCCCTCCATTTTCAGGTGCACGCTTCACGGGTGTACCACCCCCAAGTCCGAGGGATGTCCGGTTCCAGAGCTATGAGATAGTTTATACCAGGGGTAGTGCCAGGACTAGGGTTAGGGTTGGGGGCTAGGGTTAGGGTTTTGTTTAGACAGGGCCTAGAGACTCGAAACAAGTCCTACCCCCCATTTTCAGGTGCGCGCTTCACGGCTGTACCACCCCCAAGTCCGAGGGAGGTCCGGTTCCAGAGCTACGCATGGTCCAATGTCTAAAACAGGGGATATCTGAGGAACAGATGGTTGCAAGGACATGGGAGAGAGGCTGGCATCCTCAGCCCGGTCGAATCAGGCCCGATTGGTCCTGTTACCCTCTTGGTCCAAGTCGGACCACCTTTCCTTCCTGAGCTATCAGAAAGGAAAGATGTTCAAATGATCATTTTGTGATTGTAAAATCTCCCCAAATTCCCTTATATTTTCAACTTGAAACAGATAAAAGTGCTTTAAGCCAGTCTGGGTTCATTACCAACTTTGACTGAAGTAATCTTCCATCTAAAGCACAGAGGAGGCAGTGTGTGCTCTTGCATTTGCTTTATTACTTCTCCCTTTCTGTCTTGGCTTTCCCATGTCCTCCAGAACAGCAGAATACCATTATTCTTTCCACAGTCAGATTCTCTATCTCAAGTCAGTCCCCCTCTTTTCATCAATTACAAGGTGACAAAGCAGCAGCAGGGAGGGATTTGCTGCTGAGCTCCTAACCTGTCACTTTGGGCACTGACGTCCAATTAATGAGAATACAGCTGGGGATTTTCTTCCTATAAGAGATTATGGAGGGAGGCAGGAGCCATCACTCTCCTACCTTGGGTGTTCTTCACTGAGAAAGACAGCTATTGTCACAACATCCCTGCCTCAAGCTGCTCTGCTTCACAGCCTGATAAGCAGCTGTTTGATCCACCTCCTTCAAACTATATAGCAGGTATTTTAATGCAGATATTCTGGCTGTTTGAGGAAGCGGGTTTACAAAATCATGTCATCCTTTGATAAGTGTCGCCCATGTCTTACTCACTTCTCAACGTCAGCAGATATATTCAAACTGGTTTTGTGAACATGGGCAGGTGGTTCTGAACTATTAGCAGTGTTTTGTAATTTCATTTATTTTGAAGATTGCACAGCGACACTTTACTAATCAAACGAATTTTTGAAGAAAATAAAGGAAACTCAAAAATAGGTCATGAAAGCAAGAAATGGGAAATGTACTCAAAGAAAATCTGCTCAGTGTACTATATATTTTTTTCATTTTTATACAAATCAAGCAGGCATGGAGGACACAGGGTGTTTACAATCAGTTGATACAATCAAGATGCAGTATAAGTATTCGTTGTTTACTCAAGATTTTTGACAAGTGGCCTCCTGTAGTGAGGAAAATTATGACCATTCTTTCTCAAAAGCAAATGCACAATGCAAGTAGTTAAACATCATCTGTGCAAAACTGTGTCAGCTAACACAACATAACTGGAAATCAAAAAGTCATTCAACCGCAAACACACCCTGTCATGTCAATATCTCTAACATGTGGTCAGCTGATAAGACAAAGATGATATTTTTTTATTTCTTTTACCGTATCAGACAGCAGCTGTACCACTGAGCTGTCTGCAGAAGCATCACCCGCTGTAGGCATGCATTTAAGAAACCTAACACACTTTACTTTTTTAAAGCGCTCGGGGAGAAATTTTATTTCATGCCTCGAAAGCCTGTGCAGTAAAATCTTCTTCTCATCCGTCCTGCCGTTTCCGTCCTCTTCTTCCTCCCAGACAGTTCAGGATGGGTGTAGTCTGAATGAGGAGTGGGCGAACAGTGAATGCCTGCCTCGCTGGCGAAGGATTGTGCCAGCTGAACACAGAGTCTTCGAGCCTCGAGCTGTCCACCCACTCCTGATCCTGTTCTTTTGTGATTAGCCTGCAGCCTCAGCCCCCCCTTTAGTCTCCATTCAGAGGCTCGCTCCGTCTCAGGTGTAGCTTGGACTGATTCCTCTGCAACCTCTTTTTTTCATTTTAGACTTCTCTGTATGCAATGTCCATCCGCATCAGTTATGTGTAATGAACCAGTGCATTCAAATTGGGCAGCACCCAGGCTGGCCACCAGGCTTGTTAAGGGATTATTATCTCTGCCTTGGTTTGTCTTGCCTCAGGTTGATGAAATGTCAAAAGCTGTACTTATTAGTTGTGCGAGCGCTCGGTGGAATCCCCGCTCCTCATGACTAAATCTTTTAAGCCCAAGGCTAGACATTTCTTTTCTTAGCAATACCTCCAAACGCTTCTTAAATAACACGCTGGGAGTCGCTTTTTAAAAGTTAACTCAAAGAAAAATCTTTTTAGCAGAGAGGATATGACTTTAATTAGGAATGTGTCAGTTTGACTTTTGCTTTGGGCTTTGTTATTGCCTTGGAGTGAGAGTAGGGCTCCATCAGGTGCTGTAAGAGAGAGAGGGGGAAAGCTTCATGAGGTACAGACAGTGCTGATGTGATGAGCAGTGACACACAGGGCACCGCTCCATCCATGTGTTGCAACATGCCTGGATGCTCCACGGAGAGTTTGTTTGGTTAAATTTCAGCTGCTTGTTAATGTGTAAATTACTGCGCCAGTCTCAGATGAAACAAGCAGCATGAGATGGAGCAACAGGTTAATTATCCTTTGTCGGTATAAGGGATATGATGTGATAGCAGATATTAAACCCAATAAGTGCAACAGATGTACACCAAGTGTACTGTTCAAACTGAAAAAGGCAGATGATTGCTACTGTTTGCACATCTTGCATCGACCTTAAACGCACCGCTCCGCTGATCCCTCGCCTCTGCTTGCCTGTTGAAGACACAGAAATTCAAACTTTCCTCTGGTTAAAGCAGCTCCTGCCCCAGACAGAACAGAGTGGGAGGAGATGGAGATGAAAGCAGATCCTGAATGTGTCAATTTGCGTTTTCAATCTCTATTTCACTTCTACCCAGACCAATAAAATGACTCTGCAATGTGTCAGCAGCCTGGGCTGGTTTAAATCTTTTTGAGTCACCTGCCAGCATCTTAAAGGAGAGAGCCGTGCTGTCCGTCTCCCTGCCTCTTCCCTCTCTGCTCCCTCATCTCCTGCTGCTCTCTGTGCGTCTCCCTCCCTCACTGCATTTTTCCCAGACTGAGGCGTCCATGGACCCTCTGGCTCCGCTGATTTCGTCAGTGACTTGGAGTGCTCTGAGAACTTTGTGAACTCCTCGTGTTAGAGTCGGGAGGGAGAGGAAGGCGAGCAGTTGATGGGACGCAGCCCGGCAGCAGCAGCAGGCTCCTCTGGAGACGGCACCGGGACTCTCAGCTGGAGATAATCCCCCCCCGAGTCATGACAAGACAGCGCCTCAGCCTCCTAACCCCCCTGGCTCTGCTGGGACTCCTCGTGGGGTTTGCACACCTCAGCCACGGCTCTACCGGTGAGGATGAGGATTACTACATGCAGGAGCTGCTGACCAGAGAGCAATACAACCAGGTCCAGGTGCTGGAGAAGCCAATGGCCTCAATACCTGATGAGCACCCCAGACAAAACCCTGCCAAGAAAATGCCCAAGGGGAAAGCAGACAGCAGCAAGCAGACAGATAAAACCACAGCTGATGCAACGTCAGGTAAAAGCACTTCCATCTCTTAGAGGGACAACTTGAGAAAGTGTTCAATATCGGGGTGTTGTTAGAGAGCAGTAACACTTACACTAGAAATCCTCCACAAAAATATCCTGTCAGTGCCGATCAATCAGAAATGAGGATTTTTAAAATGTTGCAGCTGAGTATTCGGACAGTCGATGTTTGTGCGGCTGCAACTTTTTCAGCCTGAAAACTAAAGTTCTGCTGAAACTTTTAGGGAAACTAAAGAGTCTGTGAGAGGAGGTGACTAATTGTTTCTAAGCAGGATTATCGTGGCAACATTGCAAAAACAACCATGTTCTGGGGCTTTTGTGTATCAGAGGATGCTTGTCAAATCAAACTCAAAGAAGATGTTGCTGAAAAAGCTTCTGTTTGTTTACCTCATCTCAGCTGATGTGATTCAGACACTTTCTGATGAATGAAAATGGGAAATTTGAGGCATCCACCTGAACCTTTGTGTGCTGCCTGACTGTAGAGGAGCAGCTGAATTCAATTCACATAGTGATGGATGTGCAGAGAGAAAAAAAAAAACAACAACAGCAATGACCTCCTGAGGTAGTCCTCCTCCTCCTCCTCCTCCTCCTCCTCCTCACTACCCAGGATACATAGATCACAGCCGTGTTTCTTTGTGACTCCTGCACAACAGCCGGATTAAAAGCTTCATGCATGGCAGAGGTCAGCACTGCATTATGAGGAGGTGTCGGAGCACATGTGAAATGCACAGCAGTCCTGTCCTGTTGTGGTCCGTGTAGAAATGCACAGCTCAGATCTCTCGCTGTGGGAGCCTCAGCTCCTGCTGTAGCAGGTTTGTAGGTATGTCTGAAATACAGCCAGGTGATTGGAGGACAGTAACAGGCACGAGGCTTTCTGTTGGTTGGTGGCAGATAATGTAGAGCAGCTGTGTAGACAGCGACCTCATGTTTCAGGCATTTGCCTTCACGTGTCTCTGCATGGATACCTGCTGCAGGTGGAACCAGAGGAGGAAGATGATAACATATCTCTTATATAACATATTTCCCCTCAGAGCATTTTAGGGCTTTTCCGCTTATTGTTTTGGTTTTGCAGGACTTCACTTTTGGTTTGCTGCTCACATCAGTGGCCACCGAAAAAAAATAACAACAATACAGCTTCTACAGATGATATGAAGGTCGCCCCATGTTTTTTTTATTACCTAAAGATTTTTAGAGAAGCAGAGAGGATGGAGAAGTTTCTAAATAAAGGAGCAATTACCGTATTTTCCGGACTATAAGCCGCTACTTTTTTCTGACGCTTTGAACTTAAACACCGGTGTTTCTCATGTAGCACGAAGCTCGTTGGCTTTTTACAAGCTAGCAAGCTCCGTGCCGCCGATACATTTAGGGTCGTCACATCAGACCCGGTCAGAGTGGACCACATGAAACTGTTTGAATAAATTCAATCGCGGCTTATAGACAGGTGTGCTCAATAGTCCAGAAAATCCGGTACTCTTTGGTCTTATCTGAAAGAATTAAAATGCTGGACTCTGTGGTCACAAGTTTAGATTTTTGACTTAATTATTAAAAAAAAAACCAGAATAATTAACTAATATTCATAAAATTGATCACGTGTAAATTGTTAAACTTAAAATAAAAACACATACCTTGTACACTTTATTGCTTTTTTTTATTGTTGGCTAAGTCATTAACTCACTCAATAAAAATAATAATTTGTTTTCAGAGTGAAACATTTGGCATCTTAACATAAAACTACCACAACCTTTCTTTCTTTTTTCTCTATATGTTTTATTCATATTTGTTTTGCCATCAAACATTAATGGAAGTTATTTCCACCATGTGATTCTGTCAGATGAGGATAATTTGACACAGGATCTTTGTGTGAACTTTTGTGTTACTGTGCTGGATTGAACTAAACCCTTTGTGTGCAAGCTGTTTCAAATAAACCTCCGAGTGACGGAGCAGGAATTTACAGTGTAGGGTGAACAGAGGGTGATAACCCTGCACATCTCCCTTTAAAGCCTGCATTCATAAAAGCAGCTCTGCCTTTGTAGTTTTACATCAGTAAATACATTTAGTGAAGTTTCAAGTATTACTCCTACTGTACTGGAGCTTCACATGACTGTGAGTGTTGCCTGCATGAATGACCATATGCACGAGCTTAGTGAATCTGTTATGCTGACCCACATATGCATCTCAAAGCATTGTGGGGGATTTAACCTGTCCCCTGAAAGAGACGAGGATAAAGACTTTCAGATGTGAGGAGGCTTGTTGTCATGTGGGGCCGATCCTGACCTGAAACTCTTTCGAATGAAAAGCACACGCATCACTTCCATCTTCACTTCCTGGAATGTGACTCTCTGCCCTCGTCCTCGTCTGTAGTTCAGGATATTTTCATGATTGATTTGACCCTCGAGACATTTTGTCATCCAGTGTAAGATCTTAAAAGAGAGTGTAAATTAAAATGTGAGTTGAAGGCGTACTTTAAATTAAGTGTGTAGCACAGCAACTTGTGTGCTCAGGAATTAGTTCCTGATTCGGTCCCCAATCCTGAATCCATCCATATGTAAGACTGGATCCTGCCAAAGCTTCATATGTTTCCTTTGTCAACACTATCCCCCTCCACACTGACAACAATGAATCAGCAAATTTAACTTCAGCTTTTTGAAGTTTCCTTTTAAGTTTTAATCTAATTTCCTTCCTCAGTGAAAACAACAAAAAAGGCAGAGAAGACCAAGAAGAGCGCTTTGAAAAACCCAAACAGCATCCCGGAGGGAGACGGACACTACAACCCGGTGAAAGAGGGTGAGTGAAAAACCGGTGACACTCGCTTGTTATGTGAAATTCATGATCTCATAAAAATTAATCTCTCCTCCGATGTGCAGAGGTCATTTCTCCACTTCCACAGGAGCAGTTATGATGGGAAAAAAGAAACAAACTCTCTCAGAGATGACAAATATTTTGGAAAGGGGGAAGAGTTTTTTTTCTGAAAACATATTTTCCCCAAGAGGGAAAGGTCTGGCAGTACAAGTCGATGCTCTCTGAAGCGGAGGCACCGATGTCGGCTTTGCCTATGAAGCATTGTGTTTGGTTTCCATGGATCACAGTACATTTGCTAAACCGAGGCCAGGATGCCCCGGTAGCCTTTCTGGCGTGTCAAATGATAGATTAAGCTCGCTTGACTGGGAGCGTGATTCAGTGCAAAGTGCATGTGCTTTCACCTCAGACTTTCCACAACTCTGAAGTAGTGATATTGGCCTTATTAGACCTCTTTATGCAGTGTAAGGGATTTTTTTAGGAAGCTGTGTTTAAGATGCTGGGAGACTACCAGCAGCCATGGTGGCCCGCTGTGAATTTATGTGTTCACGGTGAAGTTATTGTAAGGAACCTAGCAGAGCAGACAGAATGCCTGCCATCTTTAATCTGGCACTGGGGAACCAGAGCAGAAAGTTGGATGGTCTTGCATGTTGGAAAATGGGACCTCCATGCCAACACGCCTGGCATGGCTCACGCAGTCAAGACGGGGGAAAGCTCAGACCCCAAATATCATGTTTTCACGGCTGTGACTCAACACCGATCTGTTTTCCAAATTTGTTTCAGCGTCTCCTGGTAGCAGCTGATTTATCGGGGCCGCACAGCGATGTACACACACACATACTTTCTGTAGATGAAGAGCACCGCTCCTCAGCTTCACAAACCTCCAAATGTTGATTATTTGTCGGAAATGTAGCAGAAAGCAATGGGCTGCCACATGCGCATACTGAAAACAAGCGGGGATTGATCAAATGGGCGATTCAAGACAAAAAGGATTTTCAAAGTTTCATCGGCGGATGTTGTAACAGCTCATTTATTATTCCCATCAGATGCAACAGAAATCCATTGAAAAAAGATGTTTCAGCTCTGATGTCACAGTGCACAGTATCACATGTGCAGTGTCCAGCTGCAGAGGCTGGATTTGATAAAACACTATTGTTTGGTTTTTTTTTTTTTTAAATGGACTGTTGGAAAGTGAAAACCATTTTAAAGGTTGTAAAGAGTCTTTTTATCCCCAGCTGTCTGAAACCATGCAATAATAATTGTACTTGGAGTCGGTTACGCTGAGTTGTTAAATGGCTCGGCCTTCCTACTGAAATGAGAAATAACTCCATGTTTTTATGACAAATTCAAATGATAATCTTCAAATTAGTTGATTGATTAAACATGTTTCGGTTTTATTAATTTACAGTAATCTTGTTAAATACCGTATTTTCCGGACTATTGAGTGCACCTGTCTATAAGCCGCTATTGAATTTATTCCAACAGTTTCATGTGGTCCACTCTGACCAGGTCTGATGTGACGACGCTAAATGTATCCGCGGCACGGAGCTTGCTAGCTTGTAAAAAGCTAACGACCTTCGTGCCACCAATACTGAGCCACACCGGTGTTTAAGCCGCAGGGTTCAAAGCGTCGGAAAAAAGTAGCAGCTTATAGTCCAGAAAATACGGTATTAGCAGTGCTGGACAAATTATTGATACTCTTGGTAAAATCTTACTGAACTACAAGTAGAAGTTGCTTGGTCAAAATTTGACTCAAGTTAAAGTCCTAAAGTGCTTACTTTTAAAAATACTTAAGTATTCAAAAGTACATTTTCTAGCGCTGCAGCTATCGATTATTTTAGTAATGCTTGCTAGCAGAATCCCCAACTAATGTATGCTTCCTGTTCATGTGGTATTTAAAGTTGGAAGTGCTTTGGTGAAAAGAAAACTTCCTGCAGAGTGTGGATAATACTTCCTGTCGGTCGACTGTTGTGTCTTGTTGTTTTTTCGGTGCTCAAATTTCTCGTCTTCCCTTTTTATCTGTTGGTTCTGCCGTAGGTTGACCTTGGTACACAGAGTGAGGATGACGTTCCAGTTGTGAGCAGTGGCTGTGATTGGTTCACTTTTGTGAGGATCACAGCAAGTGGGCAATAACATTGTAGAAAAGACGAACACCAACAGCTGACTACAAAGCTACGCTGAGCCGAAAGTAGCGACAAGCTTCCCACAAATGTAGTGGAGTCAAAGTACAATATTTGTCTTTGAAATGTAGCAGAGTGAAAGTTTCCAAAAAACAAATACTCAAGTAAAGTACAGATACTCAAAAAAATTACTTAAGTGAAGTACTCAAGTAAATGTACTCTGTTACTGTCCACCACTGAACATTAGATAGCTTGGATTTTAGGTGTCCTCCATACTTTCTGCATGATACTATATTTTGTAGCATTAGAAATAAACATTTCAAAAGACTTTGAATTCAAAAAACTTTGGAGAATACTGTAAAATGTAATCTCTAACTATAGTACTTGAAGTGTCCAGAACACCACTTCTTTGGTTTGGATTGTTACAGTGACTCTTAAATTGTTTCCTCAAAAATTCACAGTGCATCCAGAAAAAAAACCCCAGACTATTTATTTGGAAGGAGTTTAAAGCTGACAGAACATAAACATCATAACATGAATAAATCACTCACCTTAAGTATTTCAACATTGTACCACCAGATGTAAAACAGCAGCTTTTGACTTACGTACACCGACTAAACTTTGAATTGGTTTTGGGCCTCAGCAATAACATGGCAAGTGGCCTAGATAGCAAAAATATGAGGCCTTGACTGTCTGTTCTGTCACTTATATTATACATTATTGTTGAAGCCAGATGCTGTGTTCCTAGTGTGGGTCATACTGTTGAGGATTGCATGCAGATGGGGATTTAGGGGTTTTGCAACATGGCAGGTACACATCGATTTTTTTGTGCTGCTTTGAGTTGGGTTGTTAGTGCTACACTCAGAAAGACTGTGTATTTACAGGACTGTAAATGTATGCATTAGGGGTCACAAGTGCAGCAATGCATGTTTTATTGCTGTATAGAGTTACTGTGAATACTTTACTAACTGGTCTTACCAGTGGCTTCCCCTCTGGCTTGTTAATCAACTTTAACGCTTCGGTTTTACAGCGGGAATTAATTTGCTCTCAAGCTATGTTTGCTTTATGCACCAAACATAAATTGTCTAATGCATGTGTGGATGTTGGATGCTGAACCTCTTTGTCTGTGGTTTCTCTATAAAATCTGCCTCAGACATATCAGGCAGTGCAGTCGAAGCCAACTTTCTTTATGGAGGTATTACATGCTTTACTGCAGATGTCCAGCATCACATGTGCATATTGTGTAGAAACAAGTCCAGATCTACAGTTTTTTGTAATTTCCTTTGTCTCCTTGGTGCCTCTTACACTTCTGGGTGTTCACTTGTGAAGGCAGTCCTGGCCGTGTGACAGCGACATGTGCAGCATATGCTGCATGCACAAACACACCAGTGCCCAGTCGGAAATTCTTGCTCTGAAATTCCACTGCTGGGATCCAGGGAAGTCTGAAAAAGGCCTGATCTGACCCAGAGAGCGGTTGGGCAGTGGAGATTTCATGCGTCAACTTTTGATCTGACCGTTCGACCCTCGCTGGATGAAATCCATTGTAGTGCACAAAAGATGAGCCAATCTCACACAAAGAGCTCTTTTTAGTGAACACCATCTCAGTTTCTGCAATCACTTAAACACAGGCATTAGTTCAGATGAACTGCGAGCTCCCTCCAGCAGAACACATTTTAGTGATGTGCTGCCTTCTTGTTTTTTTGTGCATGTGTTTCTAAAGCAGAGACACAGGGTCTTGAATGAGACTGTTTGGCTGCCAAACCATTGCTGTGGGTGTTACTGGATAATTGATATACTCAAGGAGTTCAATGCAAGTTGATTATTCATATTGATGGCTGCTAATTGCCATCAATGGTGCTGCCAGTATGCACATCCTTTGGTTTGGGTTGAAGAAGAATACCCGCACAATCGTCCTCTACTGAATTTGTAATTTGTGCTTAAGGCCAATCACTTTAAAGCGCTCGTCTTGAAGAAGATGTTGCATACTTGGAACAACTTGATTTGCATTGGAAACAAACTGACATTGGTTTTAAACTATCGGCAAAATCCTCCTGGGAGATTATAGGAAGGCAAGACTTCAAAAAAAGTAATTACATGACTTGTGCTGTGTTAAGACAAGTATATTTAAAATGTTACATTTCTGCATGATTAAATATGTTTCTATACAGCAAGCCTACCGCACGATGTTAAGTTCACACAGAGTGGTCTGCATCACAGCTCCAGTAATCATGTACAAATGTAGCTGTCGTCACTTAAGGAGGACTTTACACTTACTTACTCAGTACTAGACACAGGAACTATTACTTTTAAACTTGTTAAAGCAGTTATTAAAAGGCATATGGTCTGCTGTGGCTCTGGAGAAAGTGAGAAATGGTGGTATTATTTTGGTCATGA
This sequence comes from Pseudochromis fuscus, assembly GCA_900323345.1. Classification (NCBI taxonomy): domain Eukaryota; kingdom Metazoa; phylum Chordata; class Actinopteri; family Pseudochromidae; genus Pseudochromis; species Pseudochromis fuscus. The sequence goes on along the minus strand of OOFC01050804.1, from coordinate 56,272 downwards.
CTTAAAGACTAAAAACAGAACAAGTGTGTATTACAAATTGTAGGTGTAATTAATGAAATCAGGCAGGGAGGGTCCATAACATCTCCAAAACAAAATAAAAATAATCAGCACCTGTGAAGGCCTTTATGTCACAATAAGCTAAAAAAAAAAAGCCTCTCTGCCACCAAGACGTCTTCTTTTGATCGTATTCTGTCTTCGTGAAACGTGCTTGACAGGTTAACAGCCACAGCTGCAGCAATTTCCCATTTTCTCCCTTTCAGGATAATAATATGGCTATAGTCATTTCAACAGTTTAATCATGCATTCAGGTGCAGTTAGATGGCTCTGATAGGTGTGCATTGCAAAATTACAAAAGCAAGCGCTCATAGCGTACCGTCATTAATCACCCATGATGCTTGGCACGTTTTGAAATTCATAACGGTTTGAATATCAAAGACTCCGTCACAGTGTTACACAAAGTTTTGTCCGTGTAGGTTCATCTTCAGTGGTTTTCCAGGTTTAAAAAAGCTTAACGTTGAATTCAGAAAAAAGGGATTTTATTGTTGAAAGGGTTTTAATTTTTTGTTGTATTTGAAAAACATCATCGATGACAAAGGTTGTTAACTAAAATAATCACAATTTCATAAAAAGAGAAAACACCTAGAGAGCCCAAGCTTTAGAGTGCTGCCCTCTTGTGGTCAAATAGCAACACTATTCGGATCCCATCAGTGTTGCCAGGTGTACGATAATTATCGTATTTGAATGATAATTTGGCCCTCTGTACAAAGTACGATCAATAATACTAAAAAGGGCAAATGTACGATAATTTGACCATTTCATATTATTGCCTGCTAAACTGTCTGCCACAGAGTTTTTTATGAACCCTGAAGGCATCTGTTCCCATGTGACATGTTACCATCCAATCATGCTTTGCTGAATACAGTGACGTCCATGTGTTAATTGGTTGAATGGTTAGCTGCACCCGCCCCAGGAGACGCTCACAGACAGTTGAGCGATATTCAAGTGGGCTTGTTATTTTGGTTTTGATGAGTGTACCATAGTTTTCCTCAAAATACGATAATTTTGAATCTCTGTTAATCCAATATTTCCCACCTGGCAATGCTGGATCTTGTCCTCCATTAATGCTCAAAGTGTAATCATTTATTCCTATGTATGTGCTGTATAGTGTTTCTATAATGTTGCTAACAGAGGGATGGACAGATATCGTCCTTGGTGGAGATAATTAACCTGCTCATTGTTGACTAAACTGGACTTCCTGTGCTATTTTTAGATCTTCTCAGTAACAACCAGAGTGTGGCTGCTGTCTTCACACATCCACTGTACGCTCTCTAAGTTCCTCATTACTGTTGACTCAAGCTATTAGCAAATGCATGGTCCCTGAGCTACACTACACTGTGCATTTCTCCCGGAGCAATGCAACGATACATAATGTTACCATCTCAGGCCAATTTGTCATTCTCGTTACCCAGAGTGCCCCCCGATGGGACTGGAGACGCTGAAGATTGATGATTTCCAGCTACACGCTTCATCTACGAAACGCTACGGCCTTGGCGCACACAGAGGTCGTCTCAACATCCAGGTATGATGGCGGTGTGAGGTTAGCGTAGCTTGGGAAATCTTAGCAGGAATGTTGCTTGCATTATACTCTGAGCATCTGTCTTTAAAAGCTTTAATGTCTTCTGGAGTTGTTTTTTTTCCCCTCTCACACACAAAGCAGCAATACAAAACAAATATGAGTGATTGATAGTATCTTTTAATTTCAGTTTAAGTTCATATCCAAGCTTCACGGAGAGATGTCGGCTGAGATAACTGACTTTTCCTCTGTTAAATGTGGATGACATTATTATTCTGTTTCAGCTCAGCGCCTGTTTTAATATTCTGGAGAGAACTAAACAGAGAAAGTAATAGTGTTGCCATCAAACCAGGGGCACATCCCCGGACCTAATAAAAAGGACTGGCATCTGGGAGAAGAGGTATTTCCGGTTAGCGCGAGCTGTGCTTTGAGGGTATTAGTCTGCGCACAAGCTGCAACGAGCCTCATCCTCTGCGAGCTGCACTGCTCCAAATCCAACTGCACAATTACAGAAGAAACACACACACACACACGCACTTAATTCACTCAAGATGGTGAGAAACACTAAACAGCAAAACAAAGGATTTGTTGTATTGTGTGTGCACTGCTGTGTGTGAGTGCAGGGATCACAGAAGGGCAGAGATAGTGTCCATTCAGAGGACAATTATCTGTAAATCAGAAGAAACACATAGGAAGCAGATGTCGCCTGTTGAATCGGGCGTGTGTCCAGTGAACTTGGTTTATTTTCTCCTTTTGTAGCGGCTGCAGTTTGTTTAGATTCCAGACACCGACAGTACTGGAACTAATTTAACTTTATCTCCAGACTGAGAGATGCATACTGGCAGAGCATGAACAACTGACATACTAGAAAGCACGAAGATAGCGGATACCTTTGAGATTTGTAATAATTAAAAAGACCGTGTCCCCCTATTGGAGAGAACCACCAGTGAGGAGTTCACGAAAGGTCCTGAGCGTCCACCTGGATTTGGATTAGCACTGAGAATAAATCACTCAGCCAAAATTTTTCTATTTGATGAAAATGTGTTGACAGCGAGACTCCCTGCTAACCGAGACACAAACAGAGCATAAAACAAAGCAATTTTGGCTGATTTGCAAATCCATCACTGAACAAATTAGCATTTTTTGCTTAAGAGACTTGCTTCAAGACAGCTGAAGCCTTAAATCTTTTGGCTGGAACACGCTCGTCCCAGCTGTATGTAAATTAAAGTATGAAACACATTGTGTGCACACGACTGGGTTTTTCCTTGACGATGAAGATGTTTAACGAACACAATGACCTTTAGTCGTCTTTGAGGTTGGAGGACCCTTTCTTCTACGCTCAGATCTTTAGGTGATTAAAAGCTCTATGTAAAAGCGATAATAAGAGTGGCGTACTTCAAAGAGACTCAACAGATATGATAAAGAGGCGGTGATATCATGCACTCAGCATGTGAAGTACAGTATGTGATTATAACGTGTCACAGTGTGGAAGTTCAGCGCATGAGTGTGACCGCTCACACGTCTCGCTCTGACCCTGCAGTGTCAGCTGGTGCAGGCTTTATAGAGTAGCTTTTAATGGGTTTTAATTAGTTCAACATTTTCAGCGAGTATCAAGAGACTGAAACGTTACGGGAAAATAAAAAACTATTCAGAAACACTGGGTTTGGAAAGAAATACAGACACTCGGCTTCACCGGCTTTGTATTATTCTTGTTCACTCCCAGTTTGAGTAATGTAGCCTGGAGCTGTATAAAATTTACAGTTGATAAGCTGTCCTGTCATGTCAACAGACACATTCATCTAGCTTAGCTGATCCTTATCTAGACAGCATAGTTTAGATTGCTCGCTTCCCTGTCTCTTCTTAAATAATAACTGTTAATACGTTTGTAACAAAAAAAACAGTTTATTAGTCAGTATATAGACTGTACGTGTGAGTCAGTGTGTACATATGGGATAAAACTCTGCTCCACATGCCTGTTTCTTGCCATCAGGCTGGCCTTTATGAAGATGACCTCTATGACGGGGCCTGGTGTGCTGGGAGGGATGACCCGCTGCAGTGGTTTGAGGTGGATGCCAGGAGGCTGACGAAGTTCACCGGGGTCGTCACACAAGGCAGAAGCTCCCTCTGGTCGTGAGTAGGAACCCTGCAGATGTGCATGGAGAGCATGCAGATGGTTGCACAGTGAGGATGAGGATGTTCTTGTCCAAACTTACTTTAAAGGATGATGGTGGGGGATAGATGTCGTGCTGGGTGGTGGTGTCTTTTTGAAAGTTGGGCTGATAAATTTGTGGATTCATGAATGAAAAGAAATCTCCAGTGAGCTGTACCATCTAGTGTGTGTTAAGTCATGGACCACAGAACCGGTTGGACCGGTAACGTCCGGGCCCGACCAAAAATGGACCAAAAAAGTAAAAAATAAGGAAAGTAAAAGATTAACCTGGAAAAAAGACCAGGTAAATAAATCATGTAGGCCTGCTGCGTTGCGTCCCACCCACAAACCAGAAAGCATTAACCCTTTTACCCTGATAATTTACCGTATTTTCCGGACTATAAGCCACTACTTTTTTCCGACGCTTTGAACCCTGAGGTTTAAACACCGGTGTGACTCATGTATCGGCGGCACGAAGCTCGTTAGCTTTATACAAGCTAGCAAGCTCCGTGCCGCCGATACATTTAGCCTCGTCACATCAGACCCGGTCAGAGTGGACCACATGAAACTGTTTGAATAAATTCAATAGCGACTTATACACAGGTGCGCACAATAGTCTGGAAAATATGGTAGCTGCTGACAGGAAGTGACATGTCAATCTAATCACCGTAATTCCTCGACCACTTGATTCCAGCTGATTCTGAAAGCCCACAAGCAGAGCTTCTGTACATTACCGTAATGTAGGTAATATATACGGAATTCAATTCACTTGGAATTCCTGCCGTAATATATATAATATAACGAAATGCTCCACTTGTCGGCTTTCAGAATCAGCTGGAATCACGTCGCTAGCGCAAATGGCCGAGGAATTACGGTAAATTGGTTTATGCTAGTCACTCTGTATCTCTCAGTGTTAGAGGGTTAAATAGTATTTCCCAAAATAGAGAGATATGGAGATTACCAGAGACTTCACTCAGTTTAAGGACCAAAGGAGACTGTTTTAATTAAGAAGCAGTGGTGAGTTTAATATTCATATTATATTTTATTGTATGAGACACTTCTTCACCACCGTAACAGTAAGTCAGCTGGCTACTTTTTTAGGGTTGTGTTTTTTCCCTCGTGTTTGTGTGCATGCAAGGTGTGTTTATGGACTCATATCAGGAGTGGGCCCCACCAAATTTAGATGTGCTCCGCAGTCTATGTGTTTCAATCTGTGTACTGGTTTTTATAGCAACCCTTCCTACAGTTCAGACATTATCTTCATCCTCTGGTGACCCTGTCTGTCTGTACAAACTCTCATGGCAATCCATCAAATGTTTGTTAAATCAAAGCCAGTCTACAGTGGTGGAGACAAAGTTAGTCATCCGCAGAGACATGCTGCTAACATGGCTAATACAAACCCAAACATAATAAATTTCCAAAAATCTAATTACACATGGAATTACTTTCAAAACGACTCTGTGAGAATAAAAACTGGAAGTAGACACTCAGCAGTAATTGTTCCAAAACTCCAAACGAGTCTCGGATTTTCCTTTAAATCCATCTGGAAAATTTAACTTTTACACAGATATAAACAAAACAAGCTTTTCAATCTTGTCCACATGGCGCCGAACCTTCACTGGTGTTTTGCCCTTTTCACAAGTCTTTTCTGATCCCCCCTCTGTGGGATTAAGGATTTATGAATTTGATTGATTGGAGTGCCGCCTCATTCTTTCATATCTCTTAAAAGGTCACCGCATTACAAAAATAACGCTGGAGAAAATAGATTTTGCGGCACTGTAAGCTTGTTTATCAGCGACAGATGAAGTGGGAAAAAGGGGAATATGACAAGTACTACAGTCCTGCTAACAATGTCTGTTAAGAAACAAATTACCCTAGCATCAAATCTTGATAGCATCTTTTCTATTTAAGTTAAAATACAAGAGGATGAACATATTACACCTTCCACCACCTCATCTCCACAGAATATTGATCTGCCAATCATTTAGTCATTAGGTCACTGAGTACCAACACAAATTTAGTGTTCATATATATTACTGCATGCACATGATGCTGAAACCATGTGGGAAAAACTGTCACTCGGTGGTTTTTGGTGTAACTTTTGAATCATTTACTTCTGAAATTTGCATGCAGTAATTTTCGGTGTTTGTAGAAAACATACCGTATAGTACGTCTTTGATTCCACACGCTCTTGAGAAATCCACTCTGACCTAAAAAGGGATTACATGTGTCTTGATTTATTCAGCCCAAGAGTATTTGTGCATCGTGCTGGAACAGACTGTGCGCTCTTATTGTGTCAGGCAACATTATAGAAATGCCATCCTGAGAATAAAGTTTCAAAATGATTCATACTTGATCCAGTTCACCGGTAAAATAATTCACTTATCACGTTAGAATAGTTTATCCATTAAAAAGGCAGGTGAACTGTATGTTATCTAATTCTCAGGTTTTGCAGTTATATATTTCCACTACAACAATTACTGATTTCTTCCAATTCAAATGTTCATAAATTACTTTCTTTATCCAGTACTCCACAGCCAAAAGGTCTGTTAGATCAATTAAATTTAATCATAAATTATTGTATTTGTGCAGCACCATTTAAACAGGTTATTTAAATAATTAGTAATATAGTAGAAAGATGAAACGTCAGACTGGTGCAGAGCAAAGATTACAAAATATTTAGCTTAATATAGGGTTATTAAGTGAAAAATAATTAAAAATCCTAAACATAAACACTGAATTTATTTGCATGTTTTTGCCCATTCATTTTTGATCTGATCTATTAAGCCTAAAAAAACTTTATCACCCATTTAAACTTGAAGTTAAACTCGTAGAAAGTGTTGTATAGCCTTTGGTAACTCTCACCATTTTCTGGATTTAAAAACAAAGTGACAAGCTACCTTAACCTGCTCGTTTGTTCACCAAAAAACTAACACCTGCTCTTACTTTTTCCCCTAATACCTACCTACCCCAAATTTACTCTGTAACAATACACGACATGCTTTGTATTTTTTAATTGGAAAGAGTGGCATAGACTCTGCTGTGTAGTTGGGGAGACACTCTCTAAAGTTGTGTTTGTAATTTTCCTTCACGATCTACAGGAGACACCGAAGCCTGAGACAGAATTTCCCCACAATTAGCTCTGCAGGGCATGTAACTGTCTGCGGTGCCAGCTCAGGGGCTTCGGTGTATAACGGCACTTTAATTAACAGAACTGGGAATTCTTACTAGAATGGACCAGCTCAGCACTGATGTCTTCATCCAGCAGCATGGGAGTCACTGCCAGCTTACGTACCGCACACTCTGCCTGGAAAGACAGAACATTAAGTCATCACAGACGTCTCTTCACACATAAGAAGCTTTGTATTGACTGATGTTTGACCTCTATGTACTGTACTGGTGTGTTTGCAGACTTTACTCCTTAACTACATCCCCACTATATATGTGTGAATAACTGTATAATATCTGTGTACATTTTAATTCAATTTACTATTTAGTGTCCATTATACTCCTGTGTAACACTATGTACCTGTGTGACATGCACTACATTAGGTTTTAACTGTTGAATTTTCAAATTTCCAGGAAAGAAAAAAAGTCTTCAGTAGTCACCATGCCCCCGGGGATGATGCAGATATAGACTTTAAAACTTGGCACAGTGTAAAAATCAATACAGATTTGATGTTCCCGGTGATGGATTGAACAACTTGAGCAAGTTTAAAGAGCACACTGATGGATTGTCACTCCTAGAGGAGATTAATGGAGACCAAGTAATTCCTGGAAATGTATTAAAATTACTAACACTACACGGTTTGCAGGGCCCGTCGAAAATGGACTATGGCTTGAGGACTTGTCTGAGTTGACAGTGTAATTCAGGTTTTCCATAGATCACTTACAACAAAACAATCCAGCCTGCCAGTTTGGTGATTAGCTTTAACTTTACCTGGTTAGTGCAAAAGATTTTTTTAATGCATCCCCTCGGTACACAATCAGCCTCATCAGCTTTACAAAACTTTATTACAACACCTGAAGAAAGTCATTTTTCACCTTATTTGTTCAGTTGAATGAATGTTTTTTTTTTTTTTTTTACAATTTACGTAAGAATAGTAATCGTGGTGACGTTGCCAGGCAACAAACATGAGTTACAGCATAGAGCACCTGGTGAAATTTCAACTTCACTGTGTACATCATATTTATATTGTGCACACATTGAACAAATGAGATGTAATGTGCTCATTTGTGATTTTTAAAGGTGCTGCTGGACATATTTTTTGAAAATCTCAGCTGGATTTAAATCAAGAGGTGTTTTCTACTTTTCACTTTTCACACTTTTCGACTATTTCAACTGTTTTCTATTTTTTCCTACTATTTCAACTTTTTTCTACTATTTCTACTTTTTTCAACTGTTTTCAACTTTTTCCCACTATTTCTATTTTTTTCTATTTCCAACTTTTTTCAACTATTGCTACTTTTTTCTACTTTTTCAACTATTTCTAGCTTTCAGCATTCACACACATTTTCTGAAGGAAATGCATTTTTCTAGTTACAGTGTGAATTAATTTTTTCCTTTTGTTTTTAATTCGTAGTCCCATTGTGCTTAGCTGGTTGTGGATTGCTGACTCATCACCCACATTTTTAATTTGTCAATAAATAGCATAATGGTAACTCAGTGATACTATCAGGCTGAAGTCAACTCAGTTCAAATTAAAATGTGTTTGAGAAACTTGGCTCACATTTCAAAACTTTCAAAACTGTCACTGAAGTGACAGTTCTAGCATGAATTCCTCCACCTCCTCTGGACTAAAAGGGTTTTCATCCTCAAAGAAATTAAATGTGCCTCTATGGACACTTAGCTCCTTCACAGTTACCTCAAGTGTCCTGTGTGCATTGAATCCAAACTGACTGGATGTTCCTTTATTGTCCTCTCATCCTTTGCTTTTCCCTCGATATTAACAGGAGTGACTGGGTGACCTCGTACAAAGTCATGGTCAGCAACGACAGTCACACGTGGATAACACTGAAGAATGGCTCAAAAGACTTGGTGAGTAACAGCCGTGACATTTAAAACCACACCTCTCTGACATAAATCTACAAGGTAGGCAATTATGATCACGCTGTAAAGAGCCTGAGCATTATTATCCTCCCTCTCTTTTAACTAGCTACATCAGGAGTCTTGTGTTGTGCCTCCCCGGTCGACTGGAAGCAGATAGGAAAATGAATTCTTGCTTGAGAGCAATTACAGAGGGAGATTTAGATGTCTGCTTATTTCCAGAGTTAATGAGCTGAGAGGCAATGGTAAATACTGATGATCCTCAAGCAGATGGGAACCTCATCCTGACTCAGTGTTGGAGTTGTTATACTTGGGCATTTGATGTGTTTGAAAAGACAGAAATCAAATAGAGCCATACCTCGAGCAAGCCGACCACTTAAACATTTAGGCGTAAAATTAAAGAAGAAGAAAAACAGGAAAATATAATAATCTTGTCACTGATGAACAAGCAAATGTGACTGAGTTGATGTTTTGGAGAGATTAGATCCTCATTGCTCCCTGCTGTGATTCACATCCCAGTTAATGACATTTTGGTGTAATTTTACACTCTCTCGGCTGTTGACGTCATGGATGTGGGAGATAATACCCCTCCGGTGATTTAGTCTCTGCTACGAGCTTCCCTCTCACCCACTCATCCACCTTTTGTGCCGAACTGCTCTGTTGGTCTTTTAAAATGCCAAAAGGTGCAGAGAGGGACGTCAGCGTGGGTGTTTAGATTTACAATAACCTCCAATACCAAAGTTTAATGACATCGTACAGGTGCATGGAGGGGTGTTTATTTTTATCTCCCGCCTGTGTGGTTCTGTCTGTTTGTTTGTTTGTTCGCATCAATACAGAAAAACTACTCTGTGATTTGTGTTTTGAAAGACAGGACATTTCCTAAAGAGCAAATGATGAAATTTTGGGCAAGATTTGAGGATGGGATCCTCACCAATAGTACAGGGTGACCACAAACACACTCCTCGATTTCAAATAGTTATGAATTATAGATCACCAGACCCAAGTGTTTGTGACTTTTTCCTTTGGGGACATGTCAAGGACAAAGTTTATACACCTCCACTACCTGCAACAGAGATGTTTGCAACAAGTGGGTGCACATTGAGTACCTATGATAACACCACATGAATCTTTATTAGTTTATGCAACTGTAACCAATAGCATCGTAATCTTTTAAGATTTGATATTATAACTATTTGAAATCAAGGAGTGTTGTTGTGGTCGTCCTGTGTGAACACTGCTGCCCCCTTGTGATGTTTTTTGGAGAGTTGGGCTCTCTTAGTGCTTTCTAGTTTGAATATTTGTATCATTACCCTGCAGGTTATTAGGTCAATTTTCCTTTGATCCAAAAGCTGTTGTATGTCCTTTTGTTTATATGCATGTTCACTTAAGGATTTCAATCATTCAATCAATCAATAACTTTAATGTCCCCTCAGGGAAATTTGCTTATAGGCAGGTGAAAACATAAAAACACATAAAACTCATTCATACAAGGGTACACAGATGCAAATACCCTGTAGGGAATCTGGGGGGCTGGGTCATCAAACTGTTTATTTTTTAAAATTTATATTAAGTTGTGTGATGGTTTGCGAAAGAAAAGAGTTTTTTTAACCTGTTTGATTTTGCGTTTGGTAGTCTACACCTCCTGCCAGAGGGTAGGAACTCAAACTGGGCGTGGAGAGGGTGATCAGGACATTGTATGATGTCCTGAGCCTTATGGCGCATTTACACTGGTATCTACTCGCTTCGCTTCGCTTCGGTTTTGGCGCATTTACACTGGCAAAAAAGTACCTGGAACTTGGTACCTGGTCCAACTTTTTGTACCTCCTCTCCTGCGGTCAGGTCGGAGCAGGTACTAAAATCTTATTTGTCGGAATCGTCACTGCATTGTTGCGTCATCACTGCACCGCGTGTAATCTGTCCCTGCAAACACACCATATTTAAATCTTCGGCAAACCGTGCAGACGTGTTTGAAATGACAACGACAAGAGAAATGGCATCTGTTAGAAATCCTGCCTCATGGACTCAGGACGAGGTGCAAACCTTTCTGTCATTAGTCGCCGATGAGAAAATTCAGCGGGAGCTGTAAGGCGCGGTCAGAAACGAAAGAATCACATAAAAGATGACGTCACGAATGACAGCCAGCTACACGGAGGAGGGACTATCCTTGGTAATGTAAATGCAACCAAGGGGGGCCGATCCTGAGCGATCCGAGGCGAAGCGAAGCGAGTAGGTAAAAAGTAAATGCGCCATACCTCTTTTGAAAGGTTGTGGCCAGATCAGATGAATAATTTTACTGGCAACTCTTTTTATCTCCTAGTGATAGGCTGCCTAACAAGGAAATGATAGCAAAAGTCAAGTCTTCTTCCTAACATCTCATGAAGCATTAAATACAGTTTGTGGGCCACATTTGTCCTTTTGCAGCTGGTGGATGAACAGCATCAAAAATGCTCTAATTCACTATTTGCATGAATGTGTTTGCCTCAGTAGATATTCATCGGCAACAGGGAGAAAGAGATCCCGGTCCGAAACATCTTCCCAGCACCTGTGATCGCTCGGTACATTAGGGTGAACCCTCGCTCCTGGTTTACCAGCGGCAGCATCTGTATGAGAGTGGAGATCCTTGGCTGTCCTATGCCAGGTGACGGGTTTGTATGGACGAAGCAGACGTATAAATAATTCAAGTCAGACAGACGTTAGGCCTGCATGAGAAACTGCAAGGCGACTTTTATGTGTTGAGGTTTTGAGACATTTTTTCCTGGAACATTTTCTCCTAAAAAAAAAGAAAAAAAAAGGCAAGCAAGGTCTGCAGACATCATCCACAGTAAGTGGGACAGTGTTTCTGGAAAGACAGGTTGCTTTTGAGTTATTAATGTGTAATTGTTGAATGCCAAGAGCACAATTATTAATTAAAATTCAGCTTGCTTTGTTGGGGTCGTGGTGGAAATAGCAAAATATCTCAAAACCTTGGCACACGATATCAAAACTTAAGATGTCATTAGAGGTAAGAAAGGAAGTAAGAGATCTTTGTTTAACGTTTGAATATGATGTAATCTTATTCCAGATCCAAATAATTATTACCACAGACGCAATGAAGTCATAACAACAGACGACTTGGACTTCAGACATCACACCTACAAAGAAATGAGGCAGGTGAGTCCCGTCCACGTCAGACATCATCCCGCCACCAGCTCTTGTTTCTTATTCAGCAAAGCGAGTGGAGCGTGAAGCAGTGAAACGTTTTGTGTAACCGTGCACCAGTCAAGTTGTGTCCTTTAGCCAGAACAAAGTGTGCAACAGAACAAATGAACCGAGCGCCGGCAGCCGCATGAAAATGCATAAAGCATCTCCTAGGTTGTGTCATTACTTATTCATATAGTTGTCATGAACAGAAGCCCGTTTGTACCGAGAGGGAGGACAGCTGTATTTGTCACTGTGTACACTGTGCCTGAGTGGTTGTGACGGTACAAGTGCTGTGAATCGTAATCTTCTGTAATGTGGCAGCGTCCCCGTGCCAAACAGTAGACTACAGGTGTCCCCAACTGCTGTTTAGCTGCACTCACAATCAGACTTCCTCCAATTAATGCTCTCAGCTTTTTTTTCCTGCCTGGTGTGACAGCCTGAGACACTTCTACTGAATATCAAAGTCACTTAAATACACTGTTTTGCTCCACCTTTGAGGCTAATGTGTGTCAACCGGGGTGTCCAGCCTCAGTAGACAAAGGAAGAAAGCTCTATTTTTAAAAGTCCTTTTCTAAGGCCGTTTCAACCTTGACATTTTGCTTCTCCGTGTAGCTACCGTATCTCTCCTTTGTCATCAGCAGTTTAAATAGGGCTGTGCTAGAGATGTAATGTGGAAATGGCCCATTGTGGCTCCTCAAACAGACTACATGCCCCATGAGAGTAGTGAGAAAAATCCACCTTAGATCCCCTATGGATCGTCCTGTTCTCAGATCACAGCTGATTGTAAGGTCATTGCCTTGGGAGCACTGATGGTGAAGCCAATAATGTAATAACAGCCGATAACATAATAAATTTGCCCTTTTTGAAATGTAATAGGCCAATAACGTAATAACTGCCCAATAACGTAATAAAAGTCTTGAACCGATAACGTAATAATTGGCCTATAACTTAATGATTTATTATGTTATTGGCTCAGTTATTACATTTGCAAAGTTTTTTTTTTCTTTTACCAGGCCAATAACGTAATAAGCAGCCAATAACGTAATAAATTATTACGTGATTGGCCCAAAATTATTACATTATCGGTTCAGGACTTTTATTATGTTATTGGCTCAGTTATTACATTTGCAAAGTTTTTTTTTCTTTTACCGTCCAATAACTTAACAAGCAGCCGATAACGTAACGATAACATAATATATTATTACGTTATTACGTTATTGACCAAAAATTATTACGTTATCGGTTCGGGATTTTTACTGCGTTATTGGCCAGTTATTACATTTGCGAGGTTTTTTTTTCTTTTACTGTCCAATAACGTAATAAGCAGCCGATAACGTAATATATTATTACGTTATTGGCCAAAAATTATTACATTATCGGCTCAGGACTTTTATTACGTTATTGGCCTGTTACATTTCAAAAATGGCAAATTTTTGACGTTATCGGCTGTTATGACATGATTGGCTTCAACAACTGACATTGCCAGACAAGAGACATTAAAGGGGAAACAATAACATCATGGCACATTTCAATCTAGAAGCTGCTCTTTACTCACAGAATTAGCCTAATTGCACAGTTACTGCACATAAATAAAATCGTAATCAGTTTATGTATGAAAAAAAACGTAAGGTGGGGAACGTAAAAAGGTTTGTTCATCCAAGACTGAATGCCCTTCATTGATTCTTGTAAATAATACAGTCCAGGTATATTTATCAAGGGAGCTCTCTGCTTTATTAAAGTGAGAGTGGGATTTTCACCGCTGCTGTATTTTATCAACCAACCCAGACATTTGATTAATGATTTACTTGGTTTGAAAAGTCAAGATTTGCCCCAATTAAAATCTCGTCACTAGTGATTGGTTAATGACTGGAACAGTGGGTAAACACAGATATCTGCCATTAGTGCAGCAGAAGCAGTTTCATCACAGCTGGTTGGTGGTTTTCCTGCTGTACTTCCTCTTCTTTGTATCACCACTTGTGCCCATATTGGGTAAATGGTAATTGTTACTATTTTAATCAGCTCCTCTATGAGCCTGTCTTCATAATTGCCTCGACTGCCTCTGCACAGTCCCCTTCACTGGTGTTATTAAATAAGGTCTGTGACACAGCAGTGGTGATATTGTTTTTGAAATTTTTCTAATAACACAGAGGTTATTTTGTACTATTTTGAGGCTACAAGAATACACTGGTAAATATACGAGCTGCAAAATCTAATATTCATGATAAAAAGAGCAGCAATTACAGTTAAAAAACATCTGGAGCTAAAATCACAATATAGATAAATTATATATCTTGTGTTTAAATATATGGATTTTTCATATTTTCAAATCTCAGTTGTTCCCCAAGGGTGATGTTGGTGTTGCAGTGGGTATTAGTACATATGGAAAATCAAATGTTATTCAGTTTATTAAGAGTTGTTTGCTTTAATTTTTACCCTCCACAGCTTATGAAAGTGGTTAATGACATGTGCCCCAACATCACCCGGATCTATAACATTGGAAAGAGCCAGAGTGGCCTCAAACTATATGCCATAGAGATCTCAGACAACCCAGGAGAGCATGAACTGGGTGAGTAAACAGTGTTGTTTTTAATGCACTTTATCCTGATGTGCTCGCTCGTGAAAAATAACAACAATAGAGAGATGACACTGCGTTCCCAATGAGTGTTTTTCTCAGTGTGGCTGCAGTGATTGCATAATTAATCACCCTCCATCTTTTCCCCCCTTCATACGAACCTGTTGACCAGGTGAACCGGAGTTTCGTTACACAGCGGGTTCCCATGGTAACGAGGTGCTGGGACGCGAGCTGGTCCTCCTGCTGATGCAGTTCATGTGTCTGGAGTATCTATCTGGCAACCAGCGGATACGTCACCTGGTGGAGGAGACCAGGATCCATCTACTGCCATCTGTCAACCCCGATGGGTACGAGAAAGCCTTTGAAGTGGTAGGTCTGCAAGACAGCCATTAGTGACCTCACATCACGAGCTGGTGTCTGGTGGAAACAGCACCATATCTGCTTGGCCTGTGTTTTTTTTTTTTTTCCCTGATAAAAGTGCATGTGTTGCAGGTGCATGCTGGAAAATTAGTCTGAATGATCTGGTGGAAAACACAGAAAAAACATGGAGGACCCTTTGTGCTGTGAGATACCTCCTCTGACAACCACATGTTGCAGATTAAAACCTCAGTACAAGCAACGCTAATAGTTAAAGACAATTCAGACAGCTCAATAGCAGTGATTGTCCTCTATACTGTTGGTGGTATCATGTCATTTGGCGACCTGATGTGTGAGTGCACTATATCAACTGTACCACTCTGTTTCACAAGAGCTAACAATGTGCCTAACAGTAAATTTATGTGTCAGCTTGTACTTAAAAGTGCACGTATACATGCACAGTTAAAAGAGATGAGCCCATTCAACCGTATAACTGCTACAGACTGGCACCAGAAAGGCCATTTTTAGCTCCGGTAATCACATTTATCACCGTGGCTGATGTAATGAATTAAGCTTTTAAAAGCTATAATTCCTATTGACTTGAATACAATAACTTTGTGTGATGTGAAAGGGTCAATAAAAGTGAGAACAGTAGCGCACACGTGTGAGGTGTATGCTCAGCTCTGCAAATCTACACAGCTTTTATTTAGCCTGTTTGTGGCAGGACGTAGCCTTCAAGGTTGAGTTCACCAGCCCTGAGCACCATGAAACGATACAATACGACACCACACGATATGGTACGGTATACTTTATTGTCCCCATAGGGAAATTTATTTTGAACCATAGCCAGTTAGTTCTAGCAAACAATGTGGACACCACTGGGAAGAAATGGCACAGACTAGCTAAACTAGCTAAAGATATATATAAATGTAACTTTATTTCTGCAAAATAAGAACCAGAATTCAGATAAAAACTGGACCTCTAACACTGACTTGGGATGTGGTTGATGTGAACAAATAATAACCAGACTCCAAATACAGACCTGGGGAAAACAGCAGGGCTCATGTCCCAGCAAATATTTCACAATAAAATCCTGTTCAAGAAATGAAAGTTTTCTGTCTATTTAATGATTGTAGTGGGCTTTTATTTTGAAATGGTTAAAGGAGGTGTTTATTTTGTATTAACAGCATAATGCATTAAGTTATCAACCTGGAAAAATTAGAAATAAAGTCTTACCTCTAAAACAAGCTGTTGGTAAATAAAGGCCCCGGCCTCTATTAGAGGATTTATGGTAATTTTTATACAGCAGAAAGAACATGGAGTTAGGAGCAATGTTTTACTATAAGTTAGCTATACTTACATCCTTGTCCTGTGTTGTATCCAGGCTGTTTTCAGTTCCTTAGTGGTACAAATTTACTAGTTACAGTAGCTAAGTACTTTTTAATTCCCTTCCCTACAGCATGTTTGTCAAGCCTGCAGGAGGTCAGCAGAGTTATCATTCGTACAAGTTTTGCTGCTGGATGAGCAGGAAGGCCTTCATTGCACAAGTGCCTGTCCCACCTGCACCAGTCCCTCTGCTGAGCCTCTTAAACATCAACCACACTTCCCACCTAAACCATCTGCGATCACTGAGCTGTGCTCCCACTAAAGGCTGTGATTTCTTTTCAGAATTTTTAACACATTGTGTTAAATCTCTTCTTCTTCACAGGGTTCAGAGCTCAGCGGCTGGTCTCTGGGTCGATGGAGCAACGATGGTATAGACATCCACCACAACTTCCCCGACCTCAACTCCATTCTGTGGGAAGCCGAGGCCAAGAAGTGGATTCCTCGCAAAATGTTCAACCACCATGTGCCTATCCCGGAGTGGTACCACTTCAACAACGCCTCAGTGAGTCTCACTGTTCTTTAGACTGTTGTTTATTAGGTTCATGTTTTAGAGCAGGGGTCCCCAACTTTTTTTCACCACGGACCAGTTTAATGTAGGCATTGTTTTCACCAACTGGGATTCAAGGTGTTGAACGTTTCCCCTTTGCAAAGAACCTCTCCGAAGTTTTTTACTCATTTTTGCTAGTTTGCGGAGTTATATGGGCGGCTCAGTGGGTTGGGACTTGGGTTGGGAACCGGAGGGTCGCCGGTTCAGGTCCCAGCCTGAACAAAATACGGAGCGTGGACTGGTGGCTGGAGAGGGACCACTCCACCTCCAAGGCACTGCTGAGGTGCCCTTGAGCAAGGCACCAACCCCCCCCAACTGCTCCAGGGTGCGCTGGGATCGGCGGCGCCCTCACCCTATCCCCTCTCTATGCATGTTATATTGTAGGTCCCCTATGTGTGTGTGGATTGTTTAGAGGAGGCCCTGTGTTTGTAGGGTGGAAATGCTATTTCGTTGTGTGTTTGTACTGTGTGCAGCTACTACAATGACAAAATAAAGCCTCCTTTATTAGGTAGTATTATTTTTTTGGGTAACGTATCTGATCATGTGACCGAGACAAGCGTATTGACGTGTCAAGAGGAACAGATGAAAGTTAAGTCGGAGAGAATGCAGTGGTTTTTCAAAATAAAACATCTTTCAGACTCTAATAATCAATACAGCAGAAATTATATAAATTATTTATTCTTTCTGTGTGGCTCGGTAACAAATGCCTCACAGACTGGTACGGGTCCCCGGCCCGGTGATTGGGGACCACTGTTTTAGAATATCTACAAGTGAAACAAAGCAATTTTCTGATGAGGTTTTTATAGAAATGCTACAAGATCTGGCAGCCGGATTGTAAACACTAACTCAGGATTGAAATATAAGACTCCTGTGGCATTTTAATATGAACATGCAGATTTTATTCCCTATGTGCTGCATCTGTGGGTGTCATTTAGTTTCCAGCGACTTCACCTTTAAGGGACAAATTGTGACACTGAGTTGTGGTCCTGCACATCCTTCAGTGTGGCAAACAGATTCCACAGTGAAGACCATCAGCCTGTGGAAAAGGGTAAATCAGTCACGAGGGCATATCAGCGCTGTCTATTTTGGGAGAAGCAGATTTATTTGCTATGTGTGACGAAGAGGCTGTGAGCGAAAATACACCCAGCAATCTATTAAAAGCTCCTCCTCACGAGTGTTTTGACGTTAGCGTGAGCCCCGAGTGAGTCACACAGAGCCTCCAGAATAGCTGCTGCAGCTGCAGAGCTGGGATCCCCATCTGTGCTCACAAAGCTGTGAAAACTATCCCTGCCTCCCTGCCTGACTGGACCAACTACAGATAAAAGTCCTAATTTATTTATATGAGCACAAACAACAGAGGCGATGTTATCAATTTCCTGATTGTAACATGCAAATACAAACCTCTGGATGCTGGTTTGTTGCCTCTTGATGCAAATTTGTTCACTTTTCAAATTAAATATCAGTGGAAATTCAGTTACAACGTGGAGTGTGTGAACAGCCTTTGTGATGGCTTTATCACTCCCTCTCGAGAGCACACTGCACCGAAATTGTTTTCAGCATGAGGGAGTTAATTTAGCAATCATAGCGCTGAGATGTTTGCATGAATTACATTATCCACCCCTCTCCCGTCTCCCTGCCGCAGGTTGCCTTGGAGACACGAGCTCTCATAGCATGGATGGAGAAGATGCCCTTTGTGCTGGGTGGTAACCTCCAGGGAGGGGAGCTGGTGGTGACCTTCCCGTACGACAGGACTCGCTCGCAGTGGGTGAGCAGGGAGCAGACCCCCACCCCGGATGACCACGTCTTCCGCTGGCTGGCCTTCTCCTACGCGTCCACCCACCGTCTCATGACTGATGCCAACCGACGGGTCTGCCACACAGAAGACTTCGCCAAGGAGGACGGCACCATCAACGGAGCGTCCTGGCACACCGCAGCCGGCAGTTAGTGTCCTCCATGTCTTCCCGGGTGTTTCTTCCTCACTGATCCCAACACTGTGTTATGCAGGATTTCTCTGCTCAGCTCTGATCCTTTGAGCCGCAGCTTTGCTTCACACATACATCTGCATATTCAGCACTGAACCCCCCTTTGGCTGCCTCGAGGTTTTTAGCCTGAAGCAACGTGTAAGAATTCACAGATAAACAAAGGGAGAAAGTGTACGTTGAAGTCCACCATAAGTGGACCTAACTCCAACCTAAGCTGATGCCGGGCCAACAGGCATGTCTCTCTTTCTTGGCAGGTATGAACGATTTCAGCTATTTGCACACCAACTGCTTTGAGCTGTCGATGTATGTGGGTTGTGACAAATTCCCTCATGAGAGCGAACTGCCTGAGGAGTGGGAGAACAATCGCGAGTCTCTTCTTGTCTTCATGGAGCAGGTACAGAGGGAAAGTAGCCCCCGCAACTCACACATACACTCAAGACAAAAAAAAAAAAAAAAAAACCCTTGTGCATATGAAAAATACAAACATCCACACAAACACAGGATTTTTTATTTATTATTATTTTTGTCTTTTAATTTCACTCACTCAAAAGTACTTATTTAAAAGTGCTGTGTCAATATTACGAGCTGATTGTGTAGCCTACAGATGAGAATATTAATTGTCAAGATGCTAAAATAAATACCCTCATATTGTTTTGCAGGGTAGGAAATCAAATTAAATCACTGGATCCTCAGAAATACATTTGCCTGTGTAGACATAAAGCACAAAATATCTGCTTAAAATACTATAAATAAGATATTTTCTATAAAATATTGAGATTGCAAAGGTCTCTGTTTGAAATGTATCCAGCTTTAGAGGCTCTCATGCTGGGACAGAGCTTCTATTAAATATACTGATGCTGGAACAGGATATTATCCTCAACTAAAGCTAATTCATCATCATACATTATACATTATACATACATTGTAGCTGATTATGCAGTGGATGTTGAGAGGGTAAAACTTGGAGAAGGTTTCACACATGTGCTGGTGTCACGCTTTTCATATGCAGGTGCATCGCGGGATCAAAGGGGTGGTGAGGGACCTGCAAGGTCGTGGAATAGCTAATGCAATCATCTCCGTGGAGGGAATCAGCCATGATGTTCGCACCGGTAAATTACTGCACTTCATCTGATTTATTTATGTGTAATCTGAGTTATTATTGGTCAATCTGAGCTTCACACTGGTGCGGGTTTAACACTGTCGTCATTGTGGGTTTTGGATATTTTTTACCTCATTTGAGATTTTTCGTGAGTAAGCTGAGATGTTGCAATCAAAGCAAGAGAAGCTACCTCGGGGTGCTCTGACTCCACCGTCTCCACTCTGCAGCTTATTCCTCAGCAGTGACTCAGTCTCGCTCAGAGTTAGTGTTTCAGTGTAAAATAGAATAAACGGCATAAACAAAAGCAGGTGATGTATTTTGCTGGAGCCGCGGGTCGGTATCTGACTCAATTCACAGTCATGCCCGGTGCTGTCGAGGCCTCCTGCTCTGAATTTGACTATCGATTGCGAGTCCTCAAGGCAATCTCTGCTGATGCCTGAAAAATGCAGCCTTCAAAGCCAAAGCAGTTTTGTACTTAGAGCGTGAAATCAAATGTCGAAAAGGACATTAGCCATTATTATTCCTGGAACTAAGTGTAAGTCACTGCTTCCTCTCAGAGACCTTGCTACTCTCAGTTGGAATCAGGAAAGATTTTTAGCCCATTTATTTTGAAAAACAGTTCCCTTTCAGCTGCTTTTAATTTGTGCTGGATCTGTATGAACCTCCAGCAACAGACGTTTGGAAAACAGTTTTTCTTTCATCAAGAAGAGTCACAGGAGACAGAGGTTTTCTGCTACCGACGTATCTGCAGATGAATTTTACATTTACAGCATCTCGAGAAGGAGCTCGAATCCTTTCTGCCAGTTACACGTGGGCACACATGACGATGTACAAATGTTTTTACCGAGCCAGACGTGCCGTCATATCTCATTTGTTCAGTGGTTGTTCAGACGCGTCAGGTGGGTGTTTGGATGATGGGAGGGAAGCAACACTGTTGTCGTTGAGAGTGAGTCAAAGGTTGGAAATATACCACGAGCACTCTTGCGCACACAGGTCCCATAAAGTCATAAAGCCGGCGTTCAGCTCGGAGAAAATCCAATATGACAAATCAGAGCTATTTTTAAACCTTTAAATAGAAAAATGGAACAACTTCCTCCTCAAAAGTAGAACACACAGGACTCTCAAACGTTTATTTTAGGATCCAAATGACGGTTTTCATGATGCTAACATTTTTTATTGCTTAGTAGGATGTTTAAATTCAGATTTCTAGGACAGGATTTGCATATTGCTGCTATTGCAAAAGCAATGTTGTGCTCCTCGTGACTTAACATAGATTTTTTTTTAATTTGAGGATACTACATAGTAAAAATGTGTTGCTAATATTGTGCTAAAAGTAGTAAGATCAGTTTCTCTACTAATGAAAAAAAGCAGAAATCTGCAAATTTAAGTGTTATTTCTGCCGACAACACAACTGCTGAGGTGAATAATGATAATATTGGTGGTGCACAGATAACACAGGAAGCTTGGTAATTTCTTTATCAACTCCCTGCTACTCCTGATTATCAACATTCACTTCTGAAGATGTTTAACCCCTTAAGTCCCGAGCTCTTATTTTGAAACTATAGAAAAATACCAGAGACAAGGGTTAGTCTCAGACATGCAGCTTATATTTTACTGAATTTCATTTTCACATTTTAATGTTGCAGTGTAAAAAAAAAACATTACTTCACAAAACTCAAACACAAATGTGCAAAATATTTATCTGCTGTGTGTCGTGTGTCTGGTCAGCTGCCGATGGTGATTACTGGCGCTTGCTGAACCCCGGAGAGTACCGCGTAACAGCCAGGGCCGAGGGCTACAGCCTCAGCAGCAAGAAGTGCGAGGTGGGCTACGAGATGGGCGCCACCAGGTGCGACTTCACCATCGGCCGCACCAACCTGTCGCGGATCAAAGAAATAATGGAAAAATTCAACAAGCAGCCCATCAGATTGCCCATGAGGCAGCTCCAAGCTCGCAGGTCGAGAGCAAGACGTCTGGGAACATAATGACTGTAAGAGGGAGCGGGAGGATAAATTAAAAACAAACATCTGCTCTGATCAGTCTGGGGTGAAGTCCAAGCCTGTGTCTGGACCTGTGTCAGATTCCTCCTGAGTGCTGTCAGTGGAATTAGTGTTTGGAGACTGGAAGTGTGGATTAATTTAAATGGGGCGCTGTGTTTGGATTTTGTTTGGTTGTGTTTGGTTTTCGTCTCCTGGCATAAGCTGTCTCTGCGTTGTCATCTCAACTTTCCTTCATATCCATGTAAACGTTCAAGTATTTCAGTCTGTCAAAGGTCAAGCTTGTCTTTGTCAGTAACAATTATTAAGACAGTTACCACCATTTCTTGTGACATCACATATAAATACCTACGATGCAGAAAACAGATTGTAATCACTTTAGAACCTATTTTTTTACATAAAAGAAAATATAAATTACAGATGAGGAGTCTGTGTAAGCTTCTAACTTTAGCCACTGTGAGGAACTACCATGAATGTCATCATGTACATACTTATTAACTTATGTACCACAGTTATGTAAACCATTACAAAAGCTTTATTAACTGCACTTGTATGATTTGGAGTCCTTTAAAAGTCTTGTGGACTCAGTGACCTTTTGTGTGTCATTGATTCTGTTTTTTTATATATAAAGTTTGCTTTTAGTTATTAAATAAAAACTGTTTGCACAAATTCAACTTCCTTGGCTGTTTATGTGTGGATTTTAGTCCTAATTTGTTTTTTTGCATCACATTTTACATATATGTACACATTGCTGTAGATCAGAGTGTTGGTGTGTGGGTGTATAAATTCAGAATAAACCAAGACAATTTTTGTGTGGGAAAAAAAATAGATGTATCTGGAAGTAAGTTTAGAGAAATATGTATTACCGTATTTTCCGCACTATAAGGAGCACCTAAAAGCCTTTAATTTTCTCAAAAACCGACAGTGCGCCTTATAATCTGATGCGCCTTATATATGGATCAATATTGGTAAATTATGGTTACCGTAGTCAGGGGGCGTTGCCGTAGTAACAGCGGTAAAAATGGTAAAGGGGAATTCCAGTCTAACACTACTTGTGTGTGTATAAAGACCCCAAAATGACATGAATGCACTAACTACGTGATAAAAAGTTGCACTACCTGTTGTACCTTGCTGTTGGTAAAAGTTAATACTACGTCACTGACGTTACCTCGGAGAAAAAAATACAACAGCTGTTCATGTAGCTTTGAACGTGAAAATTGGAAATACATTGTTTTCAACGAAGGCGGCACAAATACCGGTAAGAGCTACCGGTACGTACGGTACCGTATTGTGAATGTACTAGCTTGTTGTGGAGTGAACGGAGTTGTCAGGACGTTGGTTTGTTTTCTATGAATAAAGTTTGACTGACTGACTTATCTGACTGTTTTGTTGACATTCA
Source organism: Pseudochromis fuscus (assembly GCA_900323345.1). NCBI lineage: Eukaryota > Metazoa > Chordata > Actinopteri > Pseudochromidae > Pseudochromis > Pseudochromis fuscus. Next base: position 32,984 of record OOFC01050804.1, on the reverse strand, counting down.
CTTTAGTGCAGCTTCATCTAGATGGATGATAACACAACCCCAGCTACTACAGTAGTTTCTGTTCTATGCACCTTATATATGAAAACAGTTTTA
>OOFC01050804.1:16088-30960 GCA_900323345.1 Pseudochromis fuscus | reverse complement strand
CTTCATCTAGATGGATGATAACACAACCCCAGACACTACAGTAGTTTATAGTCTATGTACCTTATAATGTGGTGCAGCCTGTATATGAAAACAGTTTTAAAATAGGACATTCATTGAAGGTGCACCTTATAATCTGATGCAACTTATAGTGTGGAAAATACGGTAATAAATTATTACGTCATTAGCCAAAAGTTATGACGTTATCGGTTCAGGACTTTTATTACATTATTGGCCATTTATTACGTTATTGGCCTATTACATTTCAAAAAGGGCAAATTTATTACGTTATCGGCTCTTATTACATTATTGGCTTCAACAAGGTGATTGGACAATAAGGACTGTAGCTACAGGTTCATCTCTGTCTGTCTGTCTGTCCAACACTGATCCCATCTAGACATTTTCCAATACAAAAACTTTACATTACAACCCAGGATTGTATTTGGTATTGGTACCAAATGAAGGGTAAAAACAACAAAATACTGCATAAAAAAGCTATAGTGTGTAACACCAACATAAAAATGTGGAACAAGTGTAAAAAAGACAGAAGGTGAAAAAGTCTCCTTAATGCTGCTGCTGTAATGAAACCAAATCAGGACTAAATCATCAGAGCACCTGTGAAGTCCTGGTTTATTCTGCTGTGTGTAGTTTCTGGAAACAGGCCTGAGGTGTGTTTGTGTCCTCGTGTCTGTTCACTGCAGAGCTCCCTCTACTCCGAGTGTGTGACGCACCGGTACTGAAAACCAACCCACTGCGACTTATCTTGATTAGCGTTAATGACACCAAATTACTCGCAAATTGGCCGCAAATCTGAGACGGTCCCGCTAAAACCCACGGAGCATTCATCACGCGGCGGTTAGAGTGTTTTCACGCCGGTCCCGGCTTCACCTCGGCTCCATTAGAAAAACAAAAGAGGCAGCCAAAAGCTTGTAGCTACATCTAATCATCTCTCGGCCTCCGTCCGGCCCACAACACTCGGACTCCATCCATCAGGAGGGAAAATGCATTTCAATTACACACTCCCGAACTCCCATTAAAACCTCGAGTGTCCCGTCATTTGTAAGAAGAGAGAAGCCGCCACAAACCGAGCGGCGGCGGCGAGGATCCGTGCTGTTTGTCAGAGGTAGTGATTAAATTTGATGGTTTGTCAGGGTGGTATGATTATTATTTTTTTCTTTTATAAAAGTGTGTGCTGCCGTCGAGAAGCTGATGGATTTGAAATTCACTCTGTTTCTGCAGCCGAACAGAGTTTTTGCTCCACAGCACATAAATCAAACACCATGTTCACTTCAGAGAGATGGTGATTTCATGTCCCTGCAACTTCGTCTGGAGTTTTCTTTTTCCTTTAATCTTGTAGTTTGTGGCTCGGTGAAAACCTTCAGAAACACTCGACCACAAAGAAACCAGACACTATAAATTACAGAGGAAATTTAATAGATAATTATACTTTAAATGTGTGTATAATTTTTATTGAACCATTACTGCGTGCTGTTCCTCGTATCTCTCTCCTTTCATTCCCTGTCATCTTTTTATTATCAGCTGTAATAAAGACAGAAAATAGTCCCAAAGGAGCCAAATACACTAAAAAGGACAAAAAATTAGGGAAAAGGTTAAAGTGCTGTTTGCTTCTTTAAATAAAAGTTACACTTATACACCAGTTAGAGCCTGTGAATTATTATTATTATTATTGTGTGTCCAGCTATAAAAACATAATTCATTTACATCATGTGCTTCACTGTAGTATAAGCTGTATATGATGTTTAAGCTTTTTTACAGGAGCCACATTGTGTGACATCAGACTTTATCGTTTAAGGCTGCAACCATGTCCACCAGGGGGCGATAAGGCAAAAAATATGATAATGATATTGTTATGAACATCTTAAATTTAGATAATCCTGCCAGTTTGAAGAGTATCCTGATACTGACTGAAGCCTGGATACTAGGGATGAGCGAGTACAGCACTATCCACATTATGTTTACCCATCCACATTATCTGTATCTGTACACGGAGGGGGGCGGGGCCTAAACGGAAGTGGGTGTGGTTTATCCAGAAATGGGTGGGATTTAAATCCGTACATTATTTTAAGTGAAAACTATTAGAGCAGCCTCAAAATTCAGATTCAAACCAATGTTTTTTTTATCACAATAGTAGAGGACCTGCACTGTCTGCACTGTCCCTGAGGACAGCTGTGTGGAGGACAAAAAAAAAAAAAAGGGGTGTAGGAAGTGACTGACAGGAGACGAACTGTTTACAGCTCTGTCCTTTCAAATGCACTTACGAATTAAGTTCACTAAGAAATTTTAAACAGCAGACAAACTGAAAGAGGTGAGCTCAAGAAAACCTACAAACCCTGACCGGAGTGGAGGCACGAGGCAGTGACCCACGCCACACCAGCCATTTTCAGCTCCGTCTCTCATCACATGCACGAGCTGCAGCATGTCGGTGTAGGGAGGAGGGTGCACTGTGTGTGACTGGCCAATCACAGAGCGTGAAGAGTGAAGACAGCAGTTAGTTACCCAATGAGGACTTTCATTTAACACGGCCTCGGCAAAAATGCATCATCTATAAGGAGTACTTGTTTGAACCGAGTATCCGGCTCATCCCTACTGGACACACCAGAGGTTTCATCAGTTAAACTTCAGAATAGAGCTTTTTAATCCTTTAGATCACATCACTGGTCGTAAAGTTCACGTACTTAACAACGTTAGCCAAAAAACAAACGGCACAGTTCAGATTCCCACCAGAAAACACTGACACAGAGTAGGAGCAGCTGTAGTAGTAATCAGTACTTTGTTGGAGCAGTATCGTTAGTTGGTACGTAGTACTAACCTTAGTAACGTAGTTAGTTGGTTATCATATGGAAACATTAGCTAGCTAACTAGGGTGTTTGGTTGTGTTTCAATAGTCCAATCAAATTGCTCTGAACATCTGGTCCCGCCTACATATCTTATTTTTTCCAGACATGTGTCACGACCCAGAAGTTAGATGATGTTTCATGTGGACTTCAGCTGTTTCACTTCCTGCTCAGCTTCCATTAGCTGTTGTCGTTCCTGCTGTTCCTGTTTCACTGTTAGTGAATCTGTGATCGACCGTGTGGTCTGTTGAATTTAACTGGATTATCTCCACTTGATTTGAACTAGTCTGACCTCCCCCGCCCGACTTCAGCATCGTGAAACTGATGAAGCCAAGATTCTGTGCCTGGACCAGATCAAGCCTGGATTTTTGTGCTGTGTTGGATTTCTGAGTCCTGCTTTAGTGAAACAGTCCTCAGGGCGGCGAGACATAAATCCTGCATAAAACAACAGCTGAATAATAAACACCTGCGTCTTTTTACACAAAACACCACAGAGCAGTTTGTACAGTTTTACAGAAAAACAAGAAGAAACGTTGAAGGGAGGTGGACAGAGAGACAGGGAGGCAGAGGAAGAGGAGGGCAGAGACTATTTTAACTCCAGCCAGAGGGAGGGATGTTAGAAAGGTTGCAGACTGAGGAGGAGGAGGAAGGTACAGGAAACACATGGGAACGTGGAAACATGAATGTGAACTTCAAAGAGAAGAAACTACAAGGACGACAACATGCATCTCCTCCTCTTTTTCCCACGGCGACACTTTTCTTATCGGACCCGTGAGGTTTTCCTCATCTCACACAGGAGCTGGTATTTATTTTCTTTTATCAGTTGTTTACACCGTACAGTGGGAGTAGCTCAGCAGCCAGAACAGAAAACCCTGTCATGAATTGGAAGTATAGAGTAGCAGGAACTAGAAATACTCAAGTAAAACCACCTCAAATTAATGGATTATGTAGGTACAATTCTTGGATAGATGAACCAAATTACTTTCCAACACTGGTCAGATTCCCAGGAGGCAAAACAAAAACCCGTCCTGCAAGACTCAGCTCTGACCTGGAACTGGAAGGAGTCGCTGTAGCTTCCCGAGCCGTAGTGTCGGTACCAGACGGTGCCGTCGTTCACGTCCTGCTGGGTGAAGGAAGTGGTCGGCGTGAAGCCTCGGTCGTCGGTCAGCGAGGGACGCCAGCCCTCTGGTGGACCGTCAGCTGGCATGGACACCAACACCACCTCACCTGGACAGAGAGGACGGAGGTCATCGAAAGGTCTTGTCAGTCAGTCCACCTGAAACATCATCTCCAGAGGATCTGACCTTTGTGTCATGATGTATTATAAACCAGGATATGTAGGCGGGACACAAGGTTTGGAGCCATTTGATTGGACCATTGTAACACAACAAAACACCATAGCTAACTCGCTAACGTTACTAGATAATGTTAATGTACGTATGAATGAACAATCCTGTTCCAACAAACTACTGATTACCAGTCTTTGCTTTTCATCGTCATTGACAAAAAGATGATGACGACCACACTTTGATCGACAATGTTTCCTCCTCTTTAGCTCAAGCAAACCACTTGTTTCTGGTTCATGTAAAAAATGCTAATCGCTAACATCGCCACAGACAACAGATTTAAAACTCTGTTATACTGAGAAATACAGAGAGATTCACCAGGAACTGATAAACCAGTGTTGTGGGAACTTGTTAATGTTGAGACTATAGCAGGTCAGTGTTTGGATACGCTTCAATAATTCACAACATTTTAATTATTTAGTGTTTTTACCATATTTTGGTTGACCATCCGAGGCCAGGATGTTGTAGACGATGTTGTCAGTGCTGACTCCCTTAAAGTCGGTCTGCAGGTACTTTCTATCCAGTCGCACCATCCCGCCCTCCTTCACCCAGGTCATCGGCACCGACAGGACATGAGGAGAGTCTGCAGCCTGAAACACAGTCAGGATGTAAACATCACAGTTATCTAACCATAACTTAAGTTAGCACAAGTTTACACAAGTACCGTACAGCAGGTGTTGATTTTAATACATTTGAAGAATGACAACATTCAACTGTGTCACTTTGCTTTTTTATTTAAATTACCATCTGTTTTTCTACCATCTGCTGACTTCTCCAGAACACAGTGAGGTCATCTGAAAACAATCAGACTGAAAAAAAAAAAGAAAAATGTTTTCTGCCAAGAAGAAACACAACAACTCCCAGATATTTAGATCAAATGTAAACCAGAATGTAACTTTATCCAATTAAAATCCCAATTGTCACTTTTATTTTAGCTCTGGTTTGCTCTCCACCAAATCCTGCTGAAAATATTTGTCTTTCTAATTCTGTGTAATATATATACATGATATTCAAACTTGAGTGTAGACCCAATAACACTGGGATCCATTGTCCTCAAAACACCCTCTGAATTTTATTTCTTACCTCCACCAAGGGTCTGTTTTTACCTTTGATTGTTTATTTGTTTGTTTGTTAGATACATTACAGGTAAAGTACTGAACATCTGTCAGTGAACTAGTTTTTTTCAGAGATAGGGAATAACCCAAGTAAATACATTTTGGACAAGATCAGAGGATGAAATCCTGTCAGAAAAAATCTTGAAATCCCTCATAGTGTTGCTATTTCACCACAAGAGGGCAGCAGTGTTCGCTATGTAGCATCAGGATAATGCCATGATGGAGGGTGGTGCTCTCTGAGTGCTTTCTAGTTGACATTACATTTGTTTTCAAATAAAGTGAATGATGAAAATCTTGAGTATTTTCAAACAATGAGTCTGAGTTTGACTTTGTTCTGTCAGTCACTGTTTGTGGTTTAATTCCACCTCAGGTTTGTGAAAATCTCGTGTCGTGAGTCTCCGTCAATCACCAGCACCGTCACCTGAGCGTTAAACCCCAGGCTTCAGCTCCTCCAATCAGAAATAATCCGTCATGAAAAGGACTCAGTGTGAGCTTTTCTCGGTCTGAGAACTGACAGCACGACTTCAGAACCCGACTTATTTTTGTGATGCCGCATCGATCGCAGACAGAGGTCGACCTCTGCGAGAACAAAGACCAGGATCAGCTCCAGAGAGCCCTCAGAGATGGAGGATGATTCAGTGTCGCTCGAGGACATTTCAGCAGGAAGATTCCTGCTGTCAGAGAGGGTTTTAGAAAGTAGACCTCTTCCTCAGTGTGTCACCCGGCTGTCTAAATAAAGACAGGTATGACATACTTCCCTGGCTTCTATAAAACTAACCTGCTGTATATTTACTGAAAAACCACATGTTCAAGGAAAATCAGCAAGTGGTTAAAAATGGTTTGTATTCACAGAAACTGTTTGTAATCTCAACTGTAAGATAATCATAGAAATTCCCAAGTAATGATAAAAATATCCCTGCTTTACCAACACCCTTATGTACTTAAACCACGTTAGATTAGCATGCAGGTAGTTGTAGATAATTCTGTACTCAATGCTTTTCAATTAAATGTGCTCCAGGAAACAAACAACATAAAACTTTTCCACTACTAGAACATAATGACTCATAACTTCAGATACTCTCAAGGGGAAAGGATGCGATATATGGTTTGTAATTTACAATACAACCCTTTAAAATGATGTTGAAATACTGAATATACCAAATAATGTGGCAAAGAACCTTCAGTAAAATCTGGTGTTTTATTATTTAGTAGTATCAACAGAGCAGCAACTGAAACTAACGGTCTGTTGCGAGGGCCTTCATTACCCATCATGCACTGTGCTGGACTAGTTACGTTTGCTATATTAGGTTCCAAAATCCAAGTTATACATACGGTAGGATTATTATGATGTGTCAGTTTGGAGCATACAGTGTTTCACTTGAAATTTTGACCATTAATGTGGAGGTTGTTACACGTTATTCTGACACCACTCATTAATCCGATGTACCCATAAAACAACCTTTGAATCGTAAGATTGTGAGTTCGATCCCCGGCTCCTCCTGTCCACATGTCGAAGTGTCCTTGGGCAGGACACTGAACCCTAAGTTGCTCCTAATGGTGGCTAGCCCCTTGCATGGCAGCTCTGTAGCCATTGGTGTGTGTGTGAATGGGTGAATGAGTTGCCTTGTAAAGTGCTTTGAGACCTAGCTGAGGTCAAGAAAGCAGTATATAAATAAACTCCAGTTACCATTATGCATTAGCTAACTACAACATGTCACTGTCAGGTTCATCAAGAAGGATGAATTCTTGTGAGCTGAAAAAACATATCGCAACCACCTAGCATCCTGACGTTGGTGCCAGAGATACCCAGAAATATAAACTTTAATACCAACCATTCACTTGACCAAGGACCATGGACTTGGTGGTTTAATCTGGACCAGAGACTGTGTATCAGTGGACAAAGCTAATGTGACACCACGGTGGCATTGCCCTATTTTACACTTTTGCATCTGGCTTCACTTTTGAGACCCAGTGGCTACATCCATCTTTTAAATACAGGAAGTAGCAACTTAAACTGTCACAAAAGAGCAAGAACACAGAACAAAGTGATTTTTAAAACTTGTTTCTAACTCATTCTGGTCCAGTTGGTCTGAAGTCGGAGTTTTTAGCCGAGCGCACAAACATAAACACACAGAATCGCTCGTACAAACACAGTTGGCGGAGAGATAATCACCACAGCGGCATAAACACTGTGGCAGTGGGTGTTAATACGTTACATGAGTGTGCACAGGTGTGTGTGTGAGATGGAGTGTGTGTTGGAAGATAACAAGCTGCTGACCATCTGCAGCTCCTCGGCCGCCGCTCGGCTGATCCAAATCACACAGTTTCAGAAGGCGAAGAGGTAACACATAAGTCAGTGTGGCAGGCTTTTAACTCGCAGGACCACAGCACCATCGCCATCATCAGGGACAATATCCAGCTCTCAGGACGATGGCCAAGGTCTCTCAAGGACGGACGTTCACTCTCACATTCTTCAAAATAAAAGCAGTCAGACGGCCTCTGAGTTCCCCGCCTCCTCTGACCTGCAGCTGCACCTGCATTTGGTTCATTTCCAGTGTTTTTCTTTCCTGGAGACGACGCAGATCTAACGAGCTGCCTCCATGTGAGCCTCGTGTTGCCTCATTAGATCGACAGACAGTCTAATCTCCTTCAGACAGGTGCAGAGGAAATGAAACACTGAGGCACATTTCTCAGCTCTTCGACCTCTGGGGGAGAAATTTGCTCGATGTTAGTTTCAATCGCGAGATACAAAGAAAACTGAGAAGGTGAATTAACAGACGTCAGAGAGGAAGAAGAGCAACACGAGTCAGAAACCAGTCAATTTCATTCAGTTCACTGATTCACTGTCAGGTCTCTGAGGGTCTGTACGATGGTAATTTAAGGCTTGTTATTAAGTGCTGGAGCAAAGCTGGAAATGGTGCTAATGGAGTCTAGAGAAGGCCATCACAAAGTAAAGAGGAGAAAGTTGGATTTGATGAATAAAAAGTCGACTGACTACAACTTGAATCCTCTGATACTCAACCTATAGAAAACCTAAAGTCACCCTGACACAAAAAAATCTGTTTAACCCTTTAGATCTCTGACTGTGTTGTCCTCTTACTCAACAATGTTAAGCTGCAGTCACACCGTGATCATTTAGCCGACATATGAAAACATTTAGCGAATATACTGGCGTTCATCGGATAATGTGTAAGTTTTGCATGTTAGGAGCACGCTGGTGTACAGTACAGGCCAAAAGTTTGGACACACCTTCTCATTCAATGTGTTTTCTTTATTTTAATGACTATTTACATTGTAGATTTTCACTGAAGGCATCAAAACTATGAATGAACACACGTGGAGTTATGTAAAAAAGGTGAAATAACTGAAAACATGTTTTATATTCTAGTTTCTTCAAAACACTTATCTTATCAGGGTTCATTAGTGGAGTTTCTTGCTTTATTAATGGGGTTGGGACCATCAGTTGGGACCATCAGTTGTGTTGTGCAGAAGTCAGGTTAAACCCTATTGGACAACTGTTAAAATACATATTATGGCAAGAACCAATCAGCTAACTAAAGAAAAACGAGTCACCATCATTACTTTACTCTACAATGTAGATAGTCATGAAAATAAAGACAACACATTGAATGAGAAGGTGTGTCCAAACTTTTGGCCTGGACTGTATAATAACACTAATACACAATAATTATGTATTCTTTACAAACCTAGAAAGTACTCAGAGCACAACCCTCTGCTAATGCATAATGCAGCTGTACTGATGCTGTAGAGTAGAAATAATAACTCTCTCCATCTCTTCAGGCTTTGACAGACTTCACATGTTTCCATGTCAAATAAAAATCAGTATAAAAACTCTCGAATCAGGACAGATTTCTCCACAGACTTAATTTTCATTAATTCTCTTCATCATGCAGGTTTTTTCAATTTGATTCTCAGGTTTTAAAATTAGTCAAATAAGGAAAATGCAAAGAGAAAACCAGCACTTGAGGATCAATGCACAGTAGTGGCACCAAGTTACTATCTCTATCAATCCAAATTAGTTCAAATTTAGATGAAGAAATTGACATTTGTAATTTATCCAGGATGCAACAATGTGTACTTTCCTTTCCAGTCCACCAGAATCAGAGCTGTGATATTCATAGTACTGCATGTTAACACTACATGTTTCTCATCCTGTACATGACCCAGAGCCACAAACAGAGAAACTGTATTTTGATGTGACTGTTGCAGGGACCCGTGGCGTGACGTGCCCTGGTGCGTTTGGATCTCGTCCTACACCTGTGAAATCTCTCAGGCCTTTTCACACTTCGAGCTGTACAACATGATCCGTCTCGGCGTCCACCTCAGTCCCAGCTCCACTGTCTGGATCAAGCCACGCAAGTTCGACTACAGTGACTTCAGTCAGTGTCTGTCTGTGGTGGTTGATTGAAAACTGACGGAGTAAAGTCTGTTTCCTTAAAGACCATTTACACTTCATCTGTGTTTCCTGCACCCTCCAGGCTTCAGCCCTCCCTCCGTCTCTGTGTCTTTGAAAGACGAGCAGCTGCTGGTGAAGGTGCAGTTCCCCTGTGCTGCCAACAGGAGGTGCTCTATGGAGAGGTGCTGCCCCATCACTGAACTCATTGACCCCTGGACCACGGTGATAATGTACAACGAGTTCAATCACACTGAATCCCAGGTCAGACACTCTCCATCCTGCTTTCTAAATGAAACAATATCATAATAAATAAATAAAAATAATAAAATAATGATGTTTTCCACTTGGAGAACACAACATCACAGCAGTTACTGAAGCTGAACTGTCATTTTGTTTATTTACAGTTATAAAAAAGTAATGAATCTACAATTTAAATCAGAAGTATTTCAGTTTAACATCAACTAAAACTACTGCAATAAGAACTATGACTTCAAAACTACATTGAAGTAAAAGTATTCAGTATTCTCAGATCCATTACCATGTGTGGAGTACTATAATACTACCTTATATGGCAGACAATAATAAAATACAAGTGTGTAAGTGTAGTAGGATGATTAAAAAGTACTCATGTGGGTTTATTTCCTGCAGAGTCGTACAGTTTGGACCCAGGAGACCGTGTCCTACGTGGAGTTCTCCGGTTTGTCTCCGGGTCAGTACTACTGTGTCGAGGCCAACTTCTCCTTCCCAACCTTCTCCATGGCGGCGTCCCCGAAATCTGCGCCTCAGTGCGTACAAACAGTCTCTGAATCAGGTGAGGAGGAGACTGAAGATAAGTTAAATATATATGTTCAAGCTCGAGGGAACTAAATGATGCTGTGACCTTCATCAGCTGACCTGAAACAGTCTCACATGTGACAGCTCAATAAATCACTTCACTGTTCACTCAGAGATGGATCCTCAGTTTTTAAGGTTTAAAGGTCGGGCAATTTTAAAAAGGTTAATAAAAAAATGTTTTTCCACTGATGAGTTGGAGGAAGGAGGTCACATGATAACATTTAGTTTCATCGTTAATTTTTATGGCAAGTTTATTTGCATCGTACCGTATAAAACCAGGCAATTACAAAGCTTTACATGCAACTTTGATACAAGATTAAAAGCGAGATAGATTCACTTTAGTCATTTCCAGAGGTAAATGAATTTGTCCAGAAGCAAAATAAAATAGATCAGTTAGTTATTGTAGTAACTTAATTCATCCTGCTCCATCAGGATGTTATCAAGACACATTAATTGGAAATTGTGTAAATTATAATAAAACAAATTAACTGTGCTGTCTGTGTCTGTGTTTTCCTGCAGTGTGTCCTATAATTGATCACACTGGGTCAAATGGTCATTGTGTTGTTCACAAATCATTAACTTACTAAGAACGTTTCAGGAAACTGCAGGAAAGACGCTTTGTTTGTTCCTGAATCTAATCCAAATCTTACGGAGGCCAAAGAGCCGAGCAGATCTCCTGCCGTGGCCGTTGGCTGGCCTCACTCTGCAGCCTCACTGTTGTTTACCTCGGCTGTGAAATTATTCAGAGCTGCTTGTGTGTTTGCTGGAGCAGTGATTTTTTTTCTACCTGTGTGTGTTTGTCTTTCAGCTGGGCTGCTGCCTGCTCTGTGTCTGGGAGTCGCTCTGACGTCCATGCTGCTGTTTCCACTGCTTTTTATGTTACTGCGAAAACCCAGAAGAGCTGCACCAGCCTCTGAAAATCAACCCAAGGCTCCAGTATGATTTATTGTCATACACTGTACATACAACAGTATTTAAACTTTGATGGTTTTTTGTTTTTTTGAGCCAGGAGTGACCATATTTGGATATCAAGGAAGGAGTGAGGAGGCGGGTCTGACACTTGAACCCAATGACACTACCCACTGTGTATGAGATTCAAGTTCAGGACTGGTTTCTTTGGATTCCAGAACTGTCAATCAAACTAACCACGCCCCCTGAATCTTCCTTTTTTTAAGCCTTATATCTGCTTTACCCTTTGATCCCGAACATTTAGCTGCTAACAGGAAGTGACATGACAATAAAATCATCGTAATTCCTCGGCCATTTCCACTAGCGACGTGATTCCAGCTGATTCTGAAAGCCGACAAGGAGCGTCTGGGCACTACCATAACGTATGAACGCTGCATGTCACGGCATGACTCCATTCCCCTGCATTTCTGCCGTAATATATGTAATATAGACGAAACGCTCCGCTAGCGCAAATGGCTGAGGAATTACGGTAAATTGGTTTATGCTAGTCACTCTGTATCATCGGCAATACACTCGATTAGGATTGAAAATGACCATTTTTGATTTGACGTGAATTGGAATCAGCATCTAGTGGACATCGGGGGTATTGCATCTTTTTTTGCACTTCTCCATCAGCCTCATTTTTGAGTCTGTGTACAGTGTATGTTATTCTCCTAATCTACTTCCTGCTTCACACAGTCAAATTTCTCTCTTCTCTTTCTTTCTTTGAGGCATCTGTTCATGATCCAGTCTCTTTGGTCCCTCTGGCCCTGGTCCCAGTCGACCCATGTGACATCCATGTGGAACTCACCGAAGACAACATCTCCATCGAGTCCTCCTCAAGTCTTCCCCCGAACCAGGACCTGACCTCCACCCTGGAAAACATGGACACCAGCGATCCCCTCCGATTCGACCCCACCCTGGGTGTAGTGTACTGGGACAGTGGAGGGACAGAGGGACAGCGAGGCCTGGACTCCGGCATCAGCATCCCACCTGTGTCCGACTCCTCTGAAGAGAGGAGCAGGACCAATGAAGAGGATCCCAAAAAACTGAGAGCCACTGTGCCATGAAGGTGAGAGTCACAGCAGGTCTGTAGGTGGTGGGTTTGTCTTGTTCTCCATGAGGGATGAGAGATGAGGAGGAATCAGGGTATCCAGTGATTTCTGCAACATACAGTGAGAAAGACACTGGCTAACAGGTCTGACCAAATCAAGATTATTTAATAAGATCACCAGGATTTTTAACATCTGTAGAAATAATAATAAAAATAAATTTAGTGTTGGAGTAATTTTAATCCAACATTGAAAAGTAATCAGAAAAATCAGTTGTAGATGTTAAAAATCTGCTGATGAAGATCACGTGATGCTTCAGAACTGTTTCCAAAGTCTTTCATCTTACAATCAAGGTTTGCTTAATGTCTTTTTCTGGGCATTTCATGATTGTAATAATCATTTCAAGGACTAAACTACATGTTAAAGCTTGAATGTTTGGCTGTATAGAGTAAATAAAAACTGTAGAAGACATGGGCTGAGCTACGTGTATATAAACATGTATTTATGTGCATTTTAGCTGCCAAGTCATCATCATAGTTTACAGCAGGGGTCTCCAACCTTTTTTGGTGCAAAAAATAATATCACCGGCATAAAAAAAAAAACCAACAACAACGAATATTTACCCTTAGCAAAGAAGCTCCCAAAGACGTTTGTTTTTTACTCGTTTTTGCTAGCTTGCAGACTTATTTTTTGAGGTAGATCACGTGACCGAGACAAGCGGAATTACGTGTCAAGAGTCACAGAAGGAAGTTAAGTCGGAGAGAATCCGGTTGTTTTTCAAAATAAAACATCTTTCAGACTCATAATCAATGCAACGGAAATTGTATAAATTATTTATTCTTTCTGTGCGGCCCGGTAACAAATGCCTCACGGACCGCTACCGGCCCCGGCCCGGTGGTTGGGGACCACTGGTTTAGAGAACACAGATAATTTTTTTTTTTTTGGTTTGGTTTCATAAACAAAGCAAAATTATTTCCAAATACCTGGTGAATGAGTTGAATAGTGTAGAATAGTATCACTCTCTTTCTATATCACCAGGACAGCAAACAGTGTCTTTAAACTATGATAATGGCTCCTTTAGGTGTCGTTGTTCTTGTTCTTGACCCTGATTTCTGACCTTTGACCTCCTTGTATTGAGCGGTACATTGCTGAGAAAGAGCCAGCAGATGACCTCCAACATTATGACCCTGTTTGGTTGGCAGCTGTCTTTAAGTGACAGAAATGTGGCTTCAAATGTGAAACATATAAGCACATTCCTGCGCCTGGTGTGAGTCAGAGTGAGTGAAGGGGTCAGAGAACTGACTGCTGAGTGAGTACTATCAGTGAGGCAGAAATAGTTTATTTCCAAAAGCAGCTGTTTTTCTATGTAAGCACACATTCACCCAAGCAGTGATGAAAACATCAAAAATCTCTTTGCGGTTTTTCCCCCTTGTGTCTTTTGTGCACAGGTCCAAACCATTTCTAAACAAGAACTAAGAAAACCTCTGACCCCCCACATGCAGCCAGCAGCTCCTTCATGCTGCTCAGTGCCCCCCTCCCTGAAAATTATATAACAAAGTGGGGGTTTTTTCTGTCATTCATTGCTGTGAAATGTTTCTGACTCACAGTTGCCCCATCAGAGCTTCGCCGCCTCTTCCCCGTGACTGACACCTCATTCTGCTTCCTGCATGAAAACAAGGAACATCTTGACATCTCGCCTCTCTGCCTCCTGTTTTGCTGGTGTTGCATTCTTTCCGCAACATTGGGGAACTTGTTTGTTTCCCCAGCGTCCTTTTCCAGAGTCCACAGAGACCCTGGGGGGTGATCCAGAGCTGCAGGCCGGCGGTATGGCTTTTATTAACAGTGCTTACATTGTTGTCAGATGATTAATGTATCAAGCAAGAAGCTGGCCGGTGTGATGAACACCTGACCACACAACAGTCAAGCTGTTGTTCCTTCCAGCAACCAGAAGCAGAACACGTCTTATTTTTCCTGTTTGAAAATCTCTTGGATTACCAGTGTATTTTTGGTACTCTGCAGTCTGACTCATTTCATTTGAGGTGACTTTGTTTCTTGTAATTCATCCTTCTGTTTGTATCTATTATCACAGGTTTTTTCACTTAAAACTCACCTTTTTATTATTGCTGACTTGGAGTATGGAATACTTTGTGTAACTACTAATGTTAAATCTAATACAAATACTGCAATAATAATGCTAAAACTGTAACTATCATACTTCAAATTTGTAAATATGTACCAATTATCCATGATTCACCTGTTGATGTTGTATTAAAAACAAAATTGTAAGCTCAGTAAAATGTGTTGGTTG
>OOFC01050804.1:0-16068 GCA_900323345.1 Pseudochromis fuscus | reverse complement strand
GGGCTGTGCAAAACAGTATATTATGTCATTTTTTTAAGTCATGGTATAGTATGTAATATGTTTTAAAAGAAGTCATAGTATATTATGTATTTAAGAAAAATAAGAACTCATAGTTTAGCATCTATTTAAAAAAAAGTCATAGCAGAGTATTTAATTAAAAAAATATATCAATGTTAAAAACATAGAAAACATCACAGTATAGTATGTGAGTAAAAAAACGTCATAGTATGTTGTAAGAAAATGCAATAGTATAGTATGTGGTAAAAAAAAATTTCATAGTGTAACATCATTATAATGTATAAACTAATTCCATAGTGTACAATGCCATTAATTAAGTTATGATGAGTCATAGGAAAAATGCCATATTATCATTTCTCCCTTGAAATCCAGTCACAGTATAGATTTCCATAAGCTGTGACATATCTAATGAGGTAATGTTTTACTAACAAACGTCTTCCTGCCTCTTTTCTCTGTCCTGTCACCTACATCCTGTCATTACCACACTTTAATCAGACTGGACAGGACCTTTATAAATGTATATCTTTCATTTTAATCCCACAGCTTGTGTTTCACGTCTCTATCAGGAAATGCTTAGTCACTCGCTCGGTGACTCACCGACCGTCTCTGGGGGTCCGACTCGTGTCCACCCCCAGCGTCCACAGTATGACCGTCCACAGATGGTCAGCGATGCTCAATTAAGAAACACGCTGCGTGCCATAAACACTGCATAGCGGCACTTTTTTGGGCTAAAATGATGAAAAATATACACTGCTTGAGAAATACACACAGCTTGAGTAGTTGTAACAACAGTCTTTTATTTGGCCTTACATTTCAGTCATTCATTCATTTAATAATTAATATACAGGATATATACATAAGCAAACAAAGGCGTCCATGTCCCTGTTTTGCCGTCTTGCAGTAAAGGTTGGCAGTGCAATCTTGGCCTTTTTTTTTTTTTTAAACAGTGTCACTGGGTTTCTTTCCTTCTTTCTTTCACGTCTCTCACACACAGACGACATCGGTCAGGCCAGAGCCGTATAATCGTGTGTTTCTGCTTCAGTCCAGCCTGGTCTGCTCTGTTCATCTGCGCCAGTACTGAAGAGAGAGGGACAAGGTTTCAATAAGAGCTGCTGAGGACAGAGGAGGCTGTAATCATTCACATCCAGATTTAGTAAGCTCAGATTTTGTTATAATCTTTGCTTTCATTGGACAGGACACAGAGAGTAATACAGAATGTACCACAATGAATCTATCCAATAAGATTTTCCCGGGTCGACCACTGTGAAGCGTGGATGGTTTGCAGCAGTGCGGCTCCACCCTGCTCTAAACCGTCTCTGTATTTAGCAGCACTTACCTGAGCAAATTTGTGTATCTGCTCGACCACAGCAGCAAACAAAGCGCCTACACTCTCATCAATCAGGCTCTGCATGTAGTGGACCGCCTCCTCATCAGACAGGTCCAATCTGAACTTATCCTGCACCTGGAGGCACAAAGTATCACTCAGAGTTATGTGAAACCAGCCTGTGGGCTTTATGCAGTAAATTGTTCACTTCTATTATTGCTGCTCTATAGAGGATCAAATTAATCTTTAGCAGGTACACTTACGCTTTATTTTGAAAAGCTATTTGATTTTAGTCTCTATTTGTCTGCTTTTTAGAGTTTTAACAGGAAGAAAGTAAAGAATTTATACAAAAGTTACCTTTTTAACAGTCTTGTCAGGCTCCAGAGCAATGTCGGGTATATTGGCATCCACCATGAGAGAGAACAGATTCAGGATCAGGTTGGAGTACCTGAAAAACAGAGGGAAGGAGGATATTTGACCATAGTTACTGTATATATCTAGTGCTGTAAAAAGCTGTATTCTTG
This sequence comes from Pseudochromis fuscus, assembly GCA_900323345.1. Classification (NCBI taxonomy): domain Eukaryota; kingdom Metazoa; phylum Chordata; class Actinopteri; family Pseudochromidae; genus Pseudochromis; species Pseudochromis fuscus. The sequence continues at coordinate 14,202 of OOFC01050804.1, read as the reverse complement.
GGCTTTGATCTGCTGTTGTGCTCCAGAGTCACAATTATGATTCATGACCCTCCTCTACCTTTGTTGGTATTAATGACATTATGTGTGTGTTGTGTAGGGCCACAACGATTACTCGACATCACTCGAATATCCTGACTCGAATATCAGTCGGACAAAAGTCATCAGTACTTGCAGTTCCCTACAGGAACTGGTGGGGGCAGTACCGCTCCCACTGTTAACGTTATTCACAGAAACAGACAGGAAGAAGAAGAAGAAGCGGAAGCATGACAGTGACAAGCAGCAGAACCAACCAATAAAGAGGGAAGATGCCAAACAGCACGTTTTTTTCGGGGTTTTTTTGGAAAACGTTAACTAGTGCGTTGACCCTGTTGATGGGAAATGTGAAAAAAACGGACGAACAGTCGACCGACACAAAGTATCGGCACACACACTCTGCAGGAAGGAGTTTTCACTGAAGCCCTTCCTGTTTAAAATACCACATTAACGGCAAGCATACGATAGTCGGGGACTCTGCTAGCATATAAGCTAACCTGTCGCCCAGGTTGCGACAAACCACCCTCATGCAAATTTTTATCATTTGGCAGCACTATTTATTACTGCACCTTAACAAGCATTTCTTATCCAATTAGTCGATTAATCGCTAGCTAAATATTCGTTAGCGGCAGCCCTAGTGTTGTGTACCTCCTAAGGTGAAGGAAGGCGGTGTAGCACTGCTTCCTGAACTCCTGGTACTGCTCGCTCTGCATGCCTCCCATCCCCTCCACCATCTCCTTGCTCAGCTTCATGGGCGGAGGCAGCGGCTTGGGGTCTCGACCCAGGATGTAGCCGAAGTCGATGTGGAAGAGCTTCCCTGGACGAAGACAGTATCTACAGTTACAAACCCTTCAAGAAAGCTCATCAGCGCCTCTCTTGGTGTGTTCACCTCACCTGTCTTTGTCAGGAGCAGGTTGTCCAAGTGTCTGTCCCCGACTCCCAGGATGTAGGTGATGACACAGTAACCAGCTGAAGGGACACCAGAGACAGATGTAGAGTTTTAGTTAAAGTGTCGACCAACAGAGAAAACACTGATCTGTTACAAGTGTCTCACCGCAGCTCTTGACGTAGGTGTCCATCACCTCCGAGCTGATGCCGTACGGCCCCTTTTCACTCGGTGCATGTTTCCTGAAGAAGCTCTGGTGAAGACAGGTACGAGTTAAAGAGCAGGATGATCCATTGTCAAGATCAACCACTGCTTTCTGACTAGATCAGAATCACAAGCCTCATATCTGATGCAAACTATATTGAAAAATGAGACATTTCCACTTGTCAGCTGCACTAATTAATCATTAAAAGAGTTTGCAAAGGCAGTTTCGATATAAAGTCTCTATAGCTCTTCTCACCTGGATGTTTCCTTCAGTAGCCAGGACCTCAGCAACAGGAACAGACTGAACAAACTGCATGAAACCTGGAAGCAGAACAGACAGGAAACACTCTAAACTTAGTTATTTCCATCAATAACTTCATGAACTGCTGCTGAATTGACTTTATATTAATGGGACCAGCACATAAACCTTCCCTCATTGTTTTCTATTAAAAAAGACTAATGAGTGGTGACGAGGTCTTACCGTGTTTGGTGCTGGTGGCCAGAACTTTGTAGGGCGTCAGCTTCAGGTCCAGATTCTCCTTCCTCAGCAGCTACACGGCAAAAACAGACAAGTTTTAATTTAACAGTCCTGAGTTGGATGTTAAGAAGCCAGAGGAAACAAATCCCAGGTCCAAACATCACAGTGACTGGATGAACCTAAAAAAATCACCCTGCAAGAAGGTTCAGTAAAATGAATCATTAAAAATCATTTCTGTGATTTCTATTGTTAATGAAATACAGTGTTTGCTTTATCTCATCAGTGGTATCTTCACAAAGACCACAGTCAGAGAATAATCTTGGACTTTGTTGTTATCCTTTTGCAGATATGTTTTACTTGTGGTGTCAAAATGAAATAAAATAACAACCCTACACTCATATCAACAACTCTTACTTTGTCCATGAGCGAGATGATCTGCAGGATCAGCTGGTCTTGTCTCAGGTCGTCTCCATGTTTGAAGATGACCGGGTACATGGCTCCATCTTCAGCCTTGAAGATCAGCTTGGCTGGCATCAGAGCACTCTGACACACACACACAGAAAACACTTAAACATTGCATCTGTGTAATTATAGATCAGATGTATGATTGGATGAAGCAGGCAGGGCTCAAAAATAAAGGCCAATATGGAAGTGCAAAAATCTGTCTGATAATCCTGCCTGTTTTCAGTCTAAAAAATGTGTTTATCAAACACACAAAAGCTTTCTGGAAATACCAGAAATACTTTTCTTCTGGGTCAGAGGACAAAGCAACAAACTTGTGCTGTAGAGATACTTCCTGTTTTCAAATAAAGCTTCTACAGTTTCAATGAGGAAGGACATTCAGATAAGTCATAATAAAGCAAAGCTGCTGGATGATGTTTTTCTCTGAAGAGGAACTAGAACAGGGGATTTACAGAACTCATGTTCCCTTCACAGACAAATTAAGTGTAATTGAATGTCCTGCTCAGTAGTACAAATGACAATAAACTGATTTATGAGGATGATGAGGTAAAGTCGTCTGTACCTTGAAGAGCGTTGCTGTCTCTGGGACGATGCCTCTGATCCTGATCTGAGGCTCCAGGGGAAGAGGAATTGGCTCGATCTCGGACAGATTCACCTTCTCGTTGTCGGCCAGCAGAGCCTGCAGCCGCTCCGTCTGCACACGCCAAACTCAAATCAAAGGCTGCTCCCACCAATCACAGGAATCAAGGAACGACTGCACATCAGTGGTGCTTGTTATTACCTTCTTCTTGCGATTTCCACTCTCCCTCTGGACGGCCTTCATCAGCTGCACCAGCCGGTCGACAAACGTCTGCTGGGCAGCCAACAGCGACCGCATCACCCTCACGCTCTTATCACCCTGGAGAGAGGAGAGCGTGCATCCAATATGAAAGTGTTTTTATCACACTAAAAGTAATTTTTATAATTATTCTGTCAACTTCAAAAGACTGAAAGAAGTTACAACAAAGATAAAAGTTGTGGAGGAGGGTTTAACAATTAAAATTAAACATAAACAACTCCACAAAATCATGTATTTAATGTTTCTCCCCAACCTTGAGTAAAGCCTGACTGAACCTCCTCATGACGTTCAGGTACATCTCGTGGGTCTTTGGATCTCTCTGCTGTGTGTCCTGGTCCTCACACTCCACAATCACATACCTGTGCAGGAAAGACAGGTTTCACACAACAACACACACTTTCCTTCTGGTACCAGTCAGAAAAACACCGTGAACTGCACTCACCAGTACAAGTAGTTGGCGAGTGTCGAGTTCTTGCAAGCTCGGGAGATGAGGAACGTGCACAGGTCTTGCTGCAGAAATATACAGATGCAATTTTGTGTTTCATGCAGCACTAACAGATTATGAATTCCTGCTTTTTTTGATAGTTTCTTACCTCCAGATTCTCACTGTCGGCTCCCTCCTTGCCTTTCTGCTGAGCCGGGGACGCTCCAGATGTGCCAGAGAGAATCTGGGAACTACACAAGAATAAAAATTAAAAGTGAACAATTAACAAAGCTGGTGCATTCAATGATGACACATTTCATTCTACATGTAGGTCAGTGTGGTTGCAGAGTTGCATCCAGCTGACAGCCTGAGACCACAGCTGTAAATCTGCCAGTAAAATCAGAACATCCAATGAGTTCCTTGTGGTTTCTGAAAGATAAATAATCCTGTTCGGCAAAGCTGGTGAACATTTTGAGATAAATTTAGATCCTGGAAGTGAAGAAAAATGTTTGAGGCCCATCAAAGTCGCTCTTTTTGACATTTTAAGTGAACTGTTGTGGTGTTGACTTATTTATGATCCACAGCCAGAGGAGGTTTTGTAATGTCATTGCATCCAAGTGCTGACCTGTCCAGTGTGGACTCATCTGAAAGTCCCTGGCTGTCTCTCTTGCAGCCTGGCTCCAGGCCTCCCTGGATATCGCTGAAGTTCTCATATTTGAGAGCCTGCACCAGCTGGAGAAGATACATGAGAAGGTCCTGCAGAGAAGAGGTGAGAAGAGTTATGATGATGCTACAACAACAATTCCTCCTTGAGACACTTCTATTAAAGCTTCAACTGATCCCTGAGCAGCTCTCAAGCATGTTAAGGAGACATTTGTAAAAGATGTAGGTACACTCATTGAGCAAAAATCTCTGAAAGTGCTCAGTCCTCCTCTCACCTCATCATCAGCTTGCTGTAGACGTGCCACAGCGTAGCGTCTCACTGTGGGGTTGGTGAAATGGGAGGACAGCAGCTCCAGGGAGTCCTCCACGTCCATGGGCCTCCACTTCCCCAGCAGCTCCAGAGCCTGCTTGGCCTCCTGGGGCAGATCCCAGTTCACACACTTGAGGAACTTTGTCAGAGCCTGGAGTAAGAAGAAGAGGAGAAAGTATTTAAGAAGTGACACACATAAAGGGATGTACGCATGGATATCGCAGGAAACAAACTGAAGTAAACAGATGAAAGTTTCTCTGGATTCAGACGAGGGAGACGTCACTCAGTGGAAACCTGTACCCACCTTTTCCTGTGTGGTCAGGTAGTATCTAAACTTCCACACCAGGTCCTGCTCTTCAGAGCTCAGCAGCTTGGTTGGAGGGTAGCTGACGATGATCTGTTGGTGCACACAGACACAAATCAAGTATTAAAAGGGCGCTCAGCTATAAATGCAGAGCAAAACATCTACACAAATACTGCTAGCTCTGTACTACTTACATTAAGCTGGTCCCGTGTGGCAGCGTTGGGCTTCAGGTCGTGATCTGAGGGCCCACTGCGAAGGCTACGAGCCAGTTTGTGATGCTTGCTCTCCACCAGATTCTCCTGTGAGGAAAAGTGAAGCCAGCACATATATTAAGAATTAAGCACAAATCTGCAGTTTAAGAAACACAACATGTGTGTTTCCCCTCACCATCGCCATCTGGGGGTCAGGAACTTTGACGATGTCGCAGCTGGTGAGAACGGGTGACGCGTCGTCTCCGTCCTGAAAGCAAACAGAGCATGTAACACCGATCAGCTGACGGTCCCAGTGGTACACACACAGTACTGACAGCTGTCTGCTGCATGGTATGCACCTGGTGTAAATACCTTTTCATAATAAACAATGCTGTACTCCTTGTCATTTGTTTTGACCCGAGGAAACTCCACCATGAGGTACATAAAGTTAGAGCTGCGCTTCTCGCTCTGCAGAGACACACACAGAGGGTTTGTAGAGTTAAACTCAAAACCAACAGTCAGCGCAAAGACAACTGTGAAAATGTAAAATGGTAAATACAGATTTTCTATCACTGGATTCTTCCTTGATCTGTCTACAAGTCCAACTGGTACAAATATTTACTTTCCTGACTGCCTACAGATTTTACACTTGCTCATGCAGTGGTAGAAATGCAGTTTATTCTCGCTGAACCAACTCACCTCATTGATCATCTCGATCTCTCTGAAGGTCAGCCGGTCCAGCCAGTCCACCTTCACCATGTGGCCCTGTCGATGAGCCTTTGTCAGCTGGATGGAGAAGGAGGGGGGGAGGAGATGGAAAGAAGAAAAACGGGAAGTGAGATGAGGACAGAAGTTTACCAAAAATATATTTAAAAAAACAAAACACACACACAGAAAAAGAGGTTCTGTTGTTGCAGAACTGGTCACAGCATGGTGGCTGGTGTGCAAACAGCTCGACCAATCATGCACAAACTCAGTGCCAGCAGCCAATCCAGCCTCTCCGCTCACACACTCAGCCGCCAATCCACTCATCAGTTAGTGAGTGTTGGGAATGTAAGCACACACTTGGCCATGAACAGAAAGCCCACAGCTCAGCTGGTTAGAATTAGTACTCCATCTTTAAAACAACGTTCGACCTGGAAGCAGCCTGAACACAACATCACATATCTGTAATTAAACTGCATTCAAGATGAGTTATGAGTTTAAGAATCAGTGAGTTTATTTTAGGAAACAGATGATAAGCCAGTCTAATCAAATAATATTAAAACAAAATACACTACTCGACGTCCTCCCTCTAAATATTCCAGGAAAGCTGCAACAAGCTAATGAACATCATTTTCTTGTATCCACATAAACATGAACTCCATGCACACACACTAAAACGCACTAACATATGGCAACAGCAGAAAACTTAAAAACCGATGTGTGTGATGCTTTCAAAAACGCAGCCGTACATCTCGACAGACAACAAGTGTTCACACCAAAACCTGGGTCAAAATGGATTCGGAAATGTGTTCGGATCTGTTCATCCTGCTGCTGGGTTTCCCCACAGAGCACAATGCAAACTGAACGGGGGTTTAATAACGTCCCCGTCGCAGTCTGAAGTGTTCTCATGTGGCAATCATCCTCGTCAACAAGTGGAGATTTATTTGCAAATACATTTTGGCCAAGGCCTTGTTCATACACATACAGTACACACACATGTTCTGCATTGCCAACACTAACTCCTCCACTTGTACTCACATCACTGAGTACCTCCAGGTCAGGGCCCTGGAACAGATGATGGTTTAGACAGGGCTTTGCATCGGAGGGTTTCTCTCTTTATTTAACAATGTTTCTTCTTCACCTTCCACCTTACTCTTTACTCAACCCTCTGATTTTAGTCTCTCACACACACAGTCCTGCTCTCTCTATTACACTCCCTTTTCTTGTCCACTCAGTTGTATACCTTTGCAAGTCTGCCCATCTGGTCCTCTGCCAGGCTGCTGCTGGTGCGTCCCGGTGTGGTGGTGGGCTCTCCTCCATCCCCCTCCACGCCCGGCCAAACCTTCAAGTCATGCATCCCCTGCCGAAACATACTACAACCACAAGCAGCGAGGTGTGTTAAAGGGAAATAAAATAATTACTACTGTACTGATTTTTCATCTGGGTAATACAGAGATCTCTTAAACACTGCTTGATTCTTTCAGTGAGTAATCATAAGTCTACACTGACCCATATTTGCCAAACAATGTGACAGTGGTTCCTCCGACAGGGACGGCTCTGCCTGGTCCATAGATGTCCCACACTGTGAGAGCAACCTGGGCACTTTGAGGAAGATCTGGATACTTGACCGGGAGCCGCAGCCACTCGTTCCAGCTGCACAGGACAGAAAGAGAGATGAATATCTGAGGAGCTTAGCAACACATCATGTATAATATGTAGGAGGACAACATGGTTCTTACTTCCAACGTGTGCTGAATGCTTTGTACGAGGTGCGAACCGGCAGGGCGAGAGGTTTTCCTTCAGCAAACACCTGACAGGTGACGTAGAGGTCCGAGCAGTTCTCCTGGTAGAGACCGGAGAACCGCAGCATCGGGTCTTCAAGCAGCGCTTTGTAGCTCTTCTGCTCTCGCTTTCCTTCTAAACTGCCTCTGGATGGAGGAAGAAGGGAACAGATGAAGCAGTGGTAAAAAAAGAGGAGACACAGAGTGGTCCAACTTGTCCTCTCACAACAAAGTCAATATTTGGAGACTTGTTCATGGTGGGTTTGTCTTTTACAAACTCAAACTGCTCAGTAGAAGATGTTTTTTATGAGGCTGTCAGGATGAAGGAAAAGAAAGATTAAAGCAGATCACATTTGTTGAGTCCCCTTTGGTGCTCAGTTTGATTAATATCTAGACACTTGTATATATATGATTGATTTAAATCTAAATATCAGCACATACTACAACATTTCCTCAAGAATATACACTCTGATATTTTCATAAATCTACTTGGAAAGTAAAAAAGGATCAAGTAAAATGAATTTGCTGTGACTAGTGCAGTCAGATGATGATAAAAGCTGGTCAAGCCTCATCAATTAGACAATTGTAACGCAATAATTACACTCATGAGCTGAGCACGTGAGTTAAATATTAATAGTAAGACGGCTTAGCAGGCACGTGTCATGGATGAAAGCAACATGCAGATGATAATAGTTCAGCTGAATGATTTTAATTTACTGGTTTACAATAAAAGCGGATAGTAAATTTGTGCATGCACTGCAATTCATCAGCGAAATAGAAATATTTTTAAGGATGGTTCAAATGAAGTGTCCATATAAGGCACGATACTCTACTGTAATTGTTGTCAAAGTGTCTTTTAAAAAAATAAAAGAGCCTATTAATCAGTTTAAAAAAATCAAACATTAAAATTCAGCTCGATGAGTGGCTTTGCTAGATGATGATATATATTTTTTTAGTTATTCCAGTGCAAAGTCAGACTAATATAAAATCCTGTCACATCACTCTGGGATTTACTTAACTATTTATGTGAAATGTGGAAGACTGTAGCAGCTGTAAATAGTTTAAAATTATAAAAACTTACTACTGACACATTGCTCAAACACACAAACACAGTGAGCATCCAGTCACAAGACAGATTACTTCCACCGCTCCACACAAAAAGCAACGCACCAAGTGCACAACTCACATCTTAAGTTGAACGTTGATGTCCAGATCACAGCTGTAGACATAGTTGAATTTATCAGTGTCCATCTTCCGACGGGGAAACACTAAAATCTAACCAAAAACCGGGCGACTTCAACATGAAATCCCGGATGGTTATGTGAGACTTTGCAAGCGGTGGGGTTTGCGACAAGGCCTCGGATCAGCACCAAACACCCCACAGAGCCCAGCTAACACTCCGACCACGCGGCTAAACACACTCTCACTCTGTACACACGTTAAAAAATGTAACTTTAAGAGCTTGTGTTCAGGGTAAAAACATAATTTTAACCGTTGTCTCAGCGGGCATGATTTGATGTTTTAAGAGCTACACAACAACACAGCAGCAACGGAAATCTACAACCAGGCCAGAGTAGTCGATTCATGATATAGCGAGGTTGAAACGTACAGAGCGAACTGGGGATCGTTAACTCGTGAATTGATTCACCAGGTCTGATACAGAGAACCAGGAAGAGAAAAAGAGGCGGGGCTTACGCTATGCTTATTAAAGGGACAGAGCGCATAAAAGAGCTCTGTTACCAAAGTAGTTTGAAACATAATACAAGCAAATTTTGCAGCAGAATGAGGAGGCGTTATTTATTTTTTCCTATTTTTTCAATTCTCCGTGCATTTATTTCATTTTTTGTCAATGATTGTTTGCAGAGCTTGAAAAATTAGAAATTAATACCAGATAATGCTAGACAAAACTTTTCATAACCCTGGCTGTATGAAAACGCAGAGTTCTGCACACTGACTGGCAGTGTACTTTATGTTCAAGGACAGGACAAGATAGGGTGGCCTTCATTTCTCTGTCATCTGGCTGTAACCTGTTTTCATATCAGTTCACCCCCTTTTGCTCTTCATAGTTGCAGGATGTATTAATAAAAAATACAGACTACCTGAGTTCTGTACTCACTTGTTCGACTCATTTAATTGTGTTGTGAGTCCATATGCAGATGCTACAATATGCAGATGCATGACACAAAATTTCAATTCAACTTTATTTATATACCACTTTACAAAGACAGCATAGTCAGCCAAAGTGCAAAAATATACGAGGACAGACAAAAAGGCTTGACCATGTATTCACATTCATAACAAATTATTTAAAATCGTAACCCGAGTAGTCGTTTGAGGGTTACTTGTATTGTCACTTCTGTGTATTTTGGCGATTCTTGTGAGTCAAAAGTAAAACGAAGTTTCAAAAAAGTATGTGAACACCAAAAATAACAGTAAACCTGAAACATACATGTGAAGTAACATTTTTAAGACCCTAATACTGCGTGGGTTTCTAGCTTTAATATGGAAGATTTATTTTTACAAACTGCCCTTTTATTAAAGATGAAAGAAATCAGAGATGATGATGTCATGATAACGTCCATGTGAACTTTCAAGCATAAGGTTTTTCCCAATTAAAATGCGCTTGTCACCAATTAAGTGCATGTCCGTGAACGACAATGGGTGCGTGACAGGAAAATCCTCATCTTTTGTTTTCACAAAGTCCTCCCTTTTCGTTGATGCTGACGACAACATGGCTGTCAGATCGGGGTGTGAACTCTTTGTCCACGTACTGTATGGGACCCGTAGGCTCTGAAGAGGTCACCCGAGCTGAACTTATGGAAGAACGTGTGTCATTAAAACATCTTCCATCCTCTGAAAGAGAATCAAATTAAATGAAAATGAAGTAAAGACACTAAGTCCTGAGATGGCCAAACTAATCATTTATATTTATCTGTTTGTTTATATCAGTGAACTACAACAAGCCTACAAAGAACCTTCGTGCAACTTGAGAGAGGCAACTGTGAGTCATGCACATGGAGTGAATGGAGAAGCACCCTTATCAACACTTTCCAACTACCGAGGGGGTATCAGAGAAACAGAACGTAACTCACCATGTTATGAGGCCCCGGGGCCTCCTGTGAGAGGCTTGAGAGGATTTTTCCTATGATCCCCTCTTCCTGCAGTAAACAAGTGGAAGAAGATGAGCTAATGTTTTGTTGGCACATGAACTGATACCACACTGCAAAGTCAGGTCAGATGACGTTTTTCTTTTTTTTGATACTTTATTGTTTTGCATGAATGAACTGACATAAAGATCATAAAGAAACTCACATGTCCGTATGTCCACCCGTGAACTAGATCCAAAAGGATAAAAGATCCATAAAGGCTAATTCTGATATTGATATCAAGGATATATTGCTTAAATTTACTGAGCTATTACTTTTGGTTACCAGCTGAACCGATTGCACCACAGAAACTTTGTAACCCTCCAGTGGTAGTGTAACCTTCCACCTTCAATTCACACCAGTGTGCAAAGATCCAAACTCAAAATCAATTTATTGTAGACACAATAATAAAGGAATTAGTTATAGCATGCTGACCAATTGTGCCACAGCGACACCTTAATGGGGCAAAACAGGAGTGGCCTCCAAATACTTTTTATTTTGCATAAGTGTAACTAAGAATTAAACGTCCCTGGGTGGGCTCGAACCACCATCCTTTTGGTTAAAAGGGGCGTGGTTTCTAAGATCAAGCCCCACCCAGTGACACTTGCTCAAACCGCCCAATTATGCCACAGAGATACTGTTAATGCCTGAAAGGGGGTGTGGCCTTGATGGTCATTCCAATTCATCTGTATTTGCTACGTAACTTCATACATGGGTTTACCACATGCATACAAACCCATAATTAAGTATGGTTTTATGTTGATGACACCTTGTTTTACATCACTCTGCCTCATATTACTACCTCGGCCATGTTGAGTGAAGTGAAACATTACTAAAAAGTTGCTTGTAAATACTTTTTGTATTGCATAAGAGTAACTTCAATCAGAGAGATTGTGTAACTAAGAGCTAAATGTCCCTGGGTGGGCTCGAACCACCATCCTTTCGGTTAACAGCCGAACGCGCTGACCAATTGCGCCACAGAGACACTTTGCTAGGCTAAAAGGGGCGTGGTTTCTAAGATCAAGCCCCACCCAGTGACGCTCAAACCACCCAATTATGCCACAGAGATGCTGTTAAGGCCTGAAAGGGGGTGTGGCCTTGATGGTCATTCCAATTCATCTGTATTTGCTACGTAACTTCATACATGGGCTTACTATATGCATACAAATGCACCATAAACTGTGGTTTTACGTTGATGACACCTTGTTTTACATCACTCTGCCTCATATTACTAACTGAACCATGTTCAATGAAGTGAAACAAATCCAAAAATTTACTTGTAACTACTCTTTGCTTCCAGGAGTAATTTCTTAGACAAGGTTTTGCATGAGTGTAAATACAATCACAGAGACTGGATGGGCTGCACTAGCATGTTGGTTAACAGCTGACTGACCTCACCAATTGGGCTACAGAGGCAGTTCTGGCCTCACAGGAATAGGTGAAGGTGTGGATTCATGTTTTAATCCACTCCCACCTGTATTTACTATTTTTGGGTAGATGATACACCTATATATGACTTTTTATCGAACTTACTCATTCATCCCTCTTACGTCTTTCAAGTCTAGAAATTTTATGCATTTTAGTGTTGTCACCATTGGGACATGTGTTTTACATGTGCGTTTGTCACATCTTCAGCCTACAAAACCAAAAGAGAGGTTGAATGGGGATGAATCATGTTTGCTAATTCCATCCCATCACTCTTTCTCTCCTCCTCCTACTCTCCTTGGATGTAACCTCTCTCTCTCTCACTGCCCTCCATCTCACCTCTCTTAGTCACTGCGAGGATGTGTCATTGTTTCTATCATTTTAGAGGTTCATGCCCGCTGAAGCGCAGCGAGGTGATCTCCGGACTGCCAAAACCGTGCCAAGACACCCCCCTCCACACAACACCACCCACCTCCCCAGTCCCAACGGATGGCACCGCCGCCACCTTCTGCAGCCAGGGCTGTGGGCCACATGACGGCGCTGACCACACCTCCACGCCATTGTCATAAACTCTCAGGATGTATAAATGAGGGAACAAAGAAGAAGAAGAGAAGAACCACAGGCTGAGAACATATGAAGATGGAGCTCACTGGGGTTAACTTGCTGCTTGCAGCTGCAGGGTTTCTCCTGTGGACCAGCGGGGGAACAGCTGCACCCATGGAGTGCCACTTTGATGCCAAAGGTGAGATCCAAACCTTTCTATTATTTCTTTTAAAGAAATCTCTAGTTCTGAGTTTGTTTGTTTGTTTTTGGTCCAGCTCTGTGTGTGTACGAGGGGAGACACTACTCACTGGGTGAAAGCTGGATGGACAACGCTTGCATGCAGTGCACCTGTCTGCACCCTGTTGGTGTCGGTTGCTGTGAGACGTAAGTACACAAGCAGCAAGTGAGGTTTGGTGTCCAGATGCCCACTGCAGTCAGCTTCACAGAGAGATGGAAATTAGTTGTCTTCAAGAGAAAATTTGGGGTTAATAATTCAGATCCACTTCAGGACAAGTTTATACTGCACATTAGAAAGAATAAACTGAAGAGAGATGATAGAGTTTAAGCCGGGGGTGTCAAACTCGTGACATTTAGGGCCGAGACCCTGCAGGTTTTCTTTCCAACCATCTCTCCAGCAGCTGATCTCACTGATGAGCTCCTTCCCTCAAATTGAAGGAGGTGTTAATGATTAAAATCACTTGCTTTAGTGACTGGCTGGAAAGAAAACCTGCAGGGTCTCAGCCCTAAATGGCACGAGTTTGACACCCCTGGTTTAAGCCATATGATGGATTTAAAACCTTTACCCATCGCTGTGCAGGGTGCATCGGCCGGTGGACTTCCCTGCGTGGTGTGAGGTGCGGGTGGAGGCGGTGACCTGCAAAGTGTTTCTGGTCCAGACGGCCGACCCTCGTCTGCCCTGCACCCCGGGCGAACCAAACAAGGACCCGAGCCATGGATCGCTTCAGCTGCAGCAACAGCTCGAGGGCTAGAGAGCCACTCAGACCAGCGTGTTCGCCTGTGAAGCTGAGACTCACTACAGTTAATTATCAGTAACTTTTTTTTTTACACATGTACCGAACAAATATTAAACATCATCTGTAATGTCTGGGTTGTATGTCAGTGCAGGAAAAGTGAATTGTATTTGTGAAAGTATATTTAAGGAGAAGTGCAGGATTTTCCACCAAGTTAAATTTTTTTCCTTTTGTTAATAATCACTATCAAAGTTTTTCCACTCATGATCTGAACAACACACAGAATAAGACATCTGTACATTTAAATGCTTCAATGTGTAGAGTGCCACCTTTAACTAATCAAACAATGGCTTATTGTAAATATCAACAAGTATATACGTACATTAATATATATTTCTGTTGATTTTGACCTGTTCTCTGCTGTAACTCATTTAACCTCCAAATAAAAGAGAAGTGATACCGACTTTGTGAAATTCAAGTCACACTTTTAATTTTCTCTTGTAGTTCTTACATCTCGGTACAGCCTTTGCTCAGGCTGAAAGCAAAACAGTTGCACAGAAAAAAAATATTTTATAAGAAGCACTGGCTTTATAAAATGAGAAATAAAAAGTGTGCAAGGGAATAGAGAAGTCAAAAATAAATACAGAAATGCGACAAGAGCATAAAGAACTACAGAGATACAATCCTCCGAAAAGGAAGATGTTTAAAGTCCATAAAAGTTTGAATGCACTGCAAAATGCATATGATCAAAGGCAACACATACAGTAGGTTGCATACTTTACACATGGTATCCACTAGCTCTGCATATAAACTGGAATAGATATTTTGTTTCTCATCT
>OOFC01050803.1:21745-54036 GCA_900323345.1 Pseudochromis fuscus | reverse complement strand
GAAATGACTCAACAGATGTTTTGCTTATTTTTCAAATGGCTATCCAATGATTAAGTATCAGGCAAGATCAGAGGTCCAGAAAAGGCTGTTATAAAAATGAGTGAGTGAATGTGTTAACAAGGTAGTGTTGCTATTTCACCACAGGAGGGCAACAGTGTTCAGTCAATAGTGACAGTGTATGCCTTGACAGAAGCTTGTAAATTCTGAGTGTTTGCTAGTTCATTTTACTCTGAAGTTTCATCATAGAAAAAATAACCCTGGTAAAAAAAATAAATAAATAAAAATAAGCAGCGTGTATATTTCAGCCCAATAATTTCACTACTCCTAGACTGCAGTGGTGAGTTATCAGTGTGCTTTATAAATACATAAAAACATTTAGAGACTACATTAACTTTAAAAAAAAAAAAAAATGTAGTAGAAATTGACCACACATCAGAGAACATAACGTGAAGTCTTTTACCTACAACAACGTAGCGGTCCACAGCAATGGCAGTGAGCGAGAGCACCGATGCAAACACTGTGGCACATTGCAGCAAAGGAACCAAGTAGCAGAGAGGTTTTCCAAACGCCCAGCCATGGCTGTCGAAGGCGTAAGATACAGTCAGTGGAACGCAGCTCAAACACATCAGCAGGTCTCCAGCTGCTAAGTTACCGATGAAGAAGTTGGTGGCGTTGTGGAGTTTCTTGTCAGCCAAGATACAAGCCAACATGAAGGAGTTTCCGACCCCAGCGACGACCACTACGAGGCAGTAGAGAGGCAGGAAGAGAAGTTTGAATCGTAGGAGGAGCTCCATGCCTACAAACATGTCCACGGGGTCACTGTGGTTGAGTCCCGGGCCTTGGCCGCCCTCCAGTCTTCCTGTTTCATGGGTTATGTTGGTCACACTGAACTCCTCACTCATTAAGATGTCCATGTTTCTCCAGGTCAACCTAAAACAATGAATTCATAAGAAAGTATCAAGTTGATTTTTTGGATTTGTCTGATTTGGTCTTGCTGATGGATAAATTATTATCTGTGGTGTCATTAGATGATAACACTGAAGTATAAGCAGCATGTTAATGGTATAGTTGCTGGAGGTAGAGTTAGCTTGAGATACTTTAAATACAGGCGTATATACAGGGACATTGCCAATTTCCCCATCGTGAGACAAAAGAAAGTCTTGTAAGTAAATGTACTCCGTTACTTTCCATCACTGAGGTTTCAATGCTGTGCGCAATGTAGAAAAGAAACAATTTAAAGATTTACTTTTGTTATAATGATACAGTAACCGAAAGTGACTGATGTTTCAAAACCTTGTTGGATGAAACTACAGAACTAGAAACCATAAGAAAGCATCTGTTCCTTTAAAAGTTCCCTGAACGTCCACAGATGTGCACTGACTGCTGATTTTGACCAAAGCACTTCAGTGGCAAAGCGTTAGCTTGTGCGTCCCTCCCTCTCTTATGAAGTCTTTAAGCTGCTGTTCGGTCTGAGGCCTTTTAGCTCTTTGGTTCACTCCGGTGAGTGAATATGCCAACAAAGTATGTCACTTTTATCCAAAAATAATCTCAGATACTGACTTTTTCCACACATTAGCTCCAGAACACATAATCACAGATATAACTCTACATGAATATCCAACACTCATAGGTCATGATGTTCATTTGGATTATTTTGTCTACAGCAAGACGGTGTATCATCATCTCCCCTGCATATTTTTTTCTGAAAGCTTTGTCTTGTGAGTTGAGTGCATTGATGAATGACTTCCTATGAGAGATGCTTTGAAAGTTTTACTGACTTGTCAGGAGTGCTATCTAGGATGATGAACCATTTCCTTGGCCCAGTGTGTCGTGATGCATCATGCACTGGAACATTATGTGTCTTTTCCTTCGAATCGCTGCCAAATGCCATTTCTTTCTGCAGCTGCATCATCAGTGCAGCCATCAGATGCAAGTCATTCACACCCATAAAAACCTCATTTCACTGTGTTAAACTATAAAAGTTAATCTCGTCTGCATGAATTCCCAATGTAAGCTCACTCTTTTCCTCAGAACTGAAAATAATAACAGTCAAAACCTTTAATAGTTTTGGATGACAGAACATTCAGCAAATAATTTTATCGTGCTGGTAAAATGTAATTATTTGGATTTCTTTGTTATTATTTCGACTCTGTCAGCACACTGTTCTGGAGTGAAATTGTCTCCACCACCTAAAAACCCCATGGATTAGCTGTTCCCTATCACCGCCTGGCCTTCAGGTGCTGGCAGTAAATAAAACAGCAAACTGCTACAGCAGCAGCAGAGTAAATCACTGCCTGCACTTAAAATGATTTTCAGATGTCTTTGAATCTTTTTCTTCTTGTCTTTTTTTTTCATCATTGTCAGCTTCTCCTTTCTTTTTGAAAAACAGTTGTGAGTTACTTTGGCCTGATGGATTTGTTTTTGAACATATGTCTAAATGTTTTTGTCTTTAAATGTTTGTGTGAAATGCAAGTAAAGTTTACACACTGTCAGAAAAGGTATTCAAGATTCAGGGTGCATTTGTATAAATTACAAAGCGACCTTCCTTCCTTTGGAAGTCAGCTTCTGAATGCAAAGTCCTCAACTTGCTACTTTCAGATCTGCAGCTTTCTGCCAGCCTGAACCCCCTTTAACCCTCCAGATGGACTAACCCAGAGTTCTTCTTCTGAGGAAAACAGATTGTTTTCTGGCATCTCTAAACAGACTTGTGATGCATTGATTTGTCCTGCTGCAAATAATGTAAGTCAGATGTCTGAGTGAGAATTGAAGCAGCACAGAATGATGATCAGCTTTCCACTTCCAAAGTTCTTTAATGTGACTAAATACAGTGGATTCTCAAATATCATTTGATGTATTCATTTCTCTTTTACCTCATTTGTAGAGTGAACGATGTTTCTGGTTGGGTTTGCATTACAGTAACACGTCATATCAGTCACATTGTTAAACTAATAGAAATGAAACTCCAGAATTTGTTTTATAAATCAGGAGTCAGGTTACTACAAAGAAGAAATGACTGAAAATTATTAGAATAGGAAAAACTTTTTTTTTTTTTTCAAAGAAAGAGAAACTTGGAAACAGAAAGAAAATGAGCACAACATGACTCTGTTGTCGCAGTGATTGAATTGCTGCTGCAGAATTGGACGCTATACTATTGATTTACAATGAGAGCTGTGGGGTACAGCAGGTTTCACCTGGCCGTTATGAATTATTGGTGTGTTTTGCTGGAGCTCCTGCTGTTACTGAGAGTGGGCCTTGGTTTCTGTTGATAATTTAGGATATACCGCCTGCGTTGATGAACTCGTGCTGAATTGTTTCAAAGATTTTTTTTATTACCTGGATATGATCACTTACGTGTGATATGATTTTGTACAAAGCTTTGCTCTACCTGTGGTTACAATAAATGAAAACCCCATTTCCATGTCTCGCTTCATTGTTTCCCAAGGACACTGGGCTCTGGCCTTCATCTGCGTTTAGACTGAGGAAGCATCCTCGCACAGGGGGACAACATGGTTCATTTTAATTTGTTTCCCTCAGTAACATTCAACAACACTTGCCCAAATATTTATGAGTCATACTTTTAGCTGGTTATTCAGCAGGGGGACTGCAACAGCATAAATTGTTGTGTTGTTTTTTTTCAAGTGCTTGTACTTTTCCTGCTAAAACTCTCCTGATGCAACTTTAACCTCTGGTAGCTGATTGTAATTCTGCTCAATATTGTATGACTGAAGGATTTTTCAGTCTTTTTAAATGTTACTGTGGGGAGCAGTGCTCTGAACTTAGAATATGAGCATCATCGGGGCAAATCAGCCTTAAGGACACTTTAGCTGTGTGTTCAGACAAAGTGTGAAATGAATTTTTGGAGACATGAGAGTACACACAAAGTCAGTGGAAGGACATAATGAGCCATAGAAGTTGAAAACTAACTTCAGAAAAACATAGAAGTCAAAGGGCACATATACTGGTTTTAAGGGCAGTTTAAATAAGTTGTATACTCCCCTAGATCATGTCTGTGAAGTTTCATTGTGAACCTCCACTTTGATCCTGTATTTTAGTCTCTGTCAAAAACACTCTGTATCAGCTGTACGACAAACACGCTATTTTCTGTGCCTGTCGCTTTAAGGCGTTCCCCTCTGTTGCTCTGCACTGACGTAATGATGCCGTCACGTAACCAGGAAACCAGCGCAATGCAAGAAATCTAAAATGAGACGAATCCACTCCACTGTGAGGCTGGCAGCCTGTGTAATGAAATGTGTGGATTTTTACAACTCAAAAAAAGTTTTGGGTGCACTCATGTCGCGACCAAACTTCTCTTGCAACAAAGAAATTTAAGAAGGTGGATACTATGCTCAGATGCTGTGAGAGACCTGCAGGGATTGGCTAATGCAGCGTCTGACATATTGTTACATCACCGTAGAGTAGAATCCAGAACGGCTCGTTTTACCCAAGGTATTTCTCTTAAAGCAGCTCATGCAACACTGAGATGGTTTTAAAATCTCATTGTCAGTGGACTTGGAGGTAGGACAAACACAAAATAATAACTATACAGACTTTAAAAAGTGGATTTTCCATCATATGTCCCCTTTAAGTTGTATTGCAGTCCCTGCAGTAGTTGTTGTTGTTTAGGCAAAATCATAAATGTCACCTTCTAGTTTGGTTAAAAACTGAAATGAGACATATCAAAGACAGATTATTTGAAGGCAGAGTTGACCAATGATTGGTTTTATGAGTATGAAAATAATGTGTAACTGAACATCATATAAACATGTTAGACCTTCCAAGGGTCTTTATCAGTTTTACCAACTTTCCACATTTTGCAGTTTCCTACACCTAAACTAGCAAGTCATGATGACCATAAGAAAGCCTAATTTACGAATCTCTTCCCATCCAGAGTGCAGTCTGACAATTCATTTATCTAATTTTTTTTCTTCACACAGGGTTATGATCCCTGTAGACTGCATTTAAGAAGTGGCTGCAGCATATAGAGCTTCTCAGGACTGAGCCTGTCACTCAGGCTGCTTTATGCACAAGTGTAAATCACGATAGATGATCTTTTAACGAAGTCTGTGAAAGATGACAGTCAAGCTGAGTTTTTGCAGCATTTCTACGCAGTGAGAATAAATGACTGATGAAATTTTTAGCAGATGCATCAGCTCTTGTTGTTTAATATGTATACCACATCAGTGCAATCAGTTTGAAGGGCATGTCCAATTCAGAAGCTGTTCACAACTATTACTTGCTCAGTAGCGTTCTCGTCTTCAGAGCTACCAACAATGGCAGGCAGCACAGTGTCTTCAATTTCAATTTCGACACGCACGTGTCGGTAATCAACAGCAGGAATATGTTTTGTGATACCATCTGCTCGCACACCGTCTACCTTATCTGACAGCTTGGAAGAAGCCCACCCTTGCCTAGTAACGCTGTTGCCATGGCCTTTGTGGAAACCATCCAGACCCTGCAGCTAATTTGTGAAGCGTGATGAGAATTGAGAACCCTCAAAATGCAAATCAGGAGGGACAACTCCTGTAGACTCTCTCTCTTCCTGTGCTTTCAGCTGTCTTTTGAAATCTGTCTTTACTTTTTGCGCCCTCTCTGACACCGCTGACATTTCGTAACCTTAAATAAATCTTGTATTGCCATTATTCCGAAGCTGCGGAGGCATCCGGGCAGAGCCGGAGGCAGAGGTTGAACAAATATGAAGTACAATTGAGGTCAAAGTTGACCATATGCAATTCAGATGAGGTAACTTAATGATGTCCCTCGTTATGTGAATTGAGAATGTGGAAGCGCTGCTCATTCACACTGTTCATTACAGCCATTGAAAATGGATGATGCTGTGGGTAATGATCAGTGCGGATACTTTAGTGTGTGTTAGCTGTCTATACAAGTTTGGACAGCACATTTTTGTCAAGCTCCAACTGTGTTGTTATATAATTGCTGTGTTATGAAAGTCTTAACTACATACTGACTTTAGTTTCCTGCTGGTGAGGTCAGAGCCTCACTGATAGTGTCAGATCTGTCAGGAAACATCTTAAGACTCTTCAACAGGTGGAAGGAAGAGAAGAATAAACACCTATAGCTTAAGGTTAATGTGTGAGGTTGAATTTCACTCAGCTGAAGTTACCAGTTACATGCTTCCTAATTAACCTAACTTCTTTCTAAAAGTTTGTTTTGCTTGTTGCTGCTACAAGGTTGGAGTGGGCGTTCAGGCGTTACGTAACAGATAGGAGGAAAAAAAAAACTTCCTGACTTGCTTCAGCAGTTTTGTGCTTTTCTTGCTGGCAGTGGCCTTGTTTGTGTTCAAGGTTTGATTTTGAGGTTAGAAATGTGGTGTTGTTTTGGATTGTAAGTCTATCATTGTTGCAGTACAGCACATCCCCTCTGGTGTGCTGATGGATACCAGGGAGCACCAGAAAAACTGTTTCCTAAAATCCTGTTGAATTGAGATTACAGCCCTCCCCCATGTTTCTTTTTGAAAAATGATATTCACACATTTGCAATAATGAAATTTGTTTTTGGTTTTTAACATGTATTAAATGCAGAATGTCTCATATCTTCTATGACATGTCAAAATCTATGGTACTTGTGTTTATGACTGTTCTGCCTATATACTTTGTACACCAGAGAGACGCTGCACTGTGTGCGTTGGTGTTTTTACTCATGTCAGAAAACATTCATCTGTTATATTGTGCGTAATACTCTGTTTTTCATTTTAATTATTCCTCAAAAACACCTCTTACAAAGTATCTTAGTCCTAAAACAGGTTTTATGTAGTGATGTTTAGTGGTATATTTATGGTATGTTATTTATTGTGGTATCATTTATACTGTGCTGAACTGAGGAAACTGAATTTCATGTCTTATATAGTGATATTTATTTGTATATTCATGCTGTGCAATTGTTGTGTTGTCGTGTGTGCTGATCTGAGCAAAACGAATGTCTTATGAGGACAATAAAGGACATGTAACCAATGTTGTAAAATTAACAATTATGTACTTCCTACATGAATATATGTTTTTTTGTCTTACATCTTTACCAAATGAAGTAGTGCCACATATTTATAACATACATCATTACATGTAGATACACTGAAACATATAAAATACACATAGTATCAAACTACCTCACAGACTACAGTGTAATGTATCTGTAATCCTAATGTGTAACACAACAAAATACAAATGTAAGCACACTTGGAAAATGATGACATATTATATAATGTATGTAATTCCTATTTTGATTTTTTTTTTTTTTTTTTTAAATATTACTTCAGGACTGATGAGAAAAAGGATGCATCCAGTCACAGAGGCTTTTGCTCCTGTGCTGTTTGGCTGTTTGGCAGATGCTGATTGCCAGACCTCCTTCAAAGCAAACCAGTGCTTCTTATTCATGCATGTAACTGTAAAGTCATTTTCCATACGGTATTTGTTTATTTTTTTTCCAAACCCCTTGTATGTTGATTGTGAACTGTTGCCTATATGAGATGATACTTCGGGATCAGCAGCCTGAAACTGATAACAAATAAAACTTGTACTTAAGGAGTTATGCAAATTATATTGTATATTTAATTGTGCATCTTAATTATGAGCAATAAAAACAAAAATATACAGAAGATTTGTGGGGAAAAAGGTCAAAAGCCTGTTTGTGTGTGTGTTTCTCTAATTGTGAATACCTGTAAATGTCACAGAATGCAGTGAATGAGCAAACAGAGAAAAAAGTGTCTTACCTGTGTCTGTTGGAGATAATGAGAAAATCCCAGTGTGCTGCCTCTTCACTTTGAAAAGGTTCTTCTTCTTCTTCTTTTCTTTGCTACCTTTTCTTCTTCTTTCCTTTTCCTTCTACTCACGGCTCTCAAATTTGCAGTTATTAATGCAGCCTATACAGGAGCCCACAGTGAGTCAGGGAGACGGTGTTTCTCACTCAGCGCTCAAGTGAGAGTGGCACAGGGGAGGGAGAGAGAAAAGGGACCCGCATAACCTCTCTCCCTCAAATCCTCATAAAGTGTGCCCCCTCCCACCTCCTTTATTTCGTCTGCATTCACACTTCATATATATACACACACAAACCCATGTATCACACACCCGTACAATAGGCTGTGACGACCTGCGCTATAACCTGTTATTGGAAACCCTTGATCTGATACCTCCAACACCTGAAAAGGAATGAGAGAGAAAATGGGCAACTGTGTGAACAGGAAAATCATCTTTATCATTTTGTCTCCTGGGTGAGGAAGAGGGTGAGATATCCTGTTGTTGCAGCAGAAATGCCAATTATAACCTCACATTCCTTTCCTGCAAATATTGCCAATTAATTACAAAAGGCGTCTAATTGTCTTTGCCAAATCGCCCTGAACACAAATTGAACACACATGTGAGTCTGTCGACACCAGGCAGTGCTTCCAGTGTCATGTTCTGTCATGTCTATATATATTTGTCTTTGTTCTGGCCTTTGCGATGTAATGGCCTCGCAGAGAAATCCCCCGTTGACATATCGACAGCAGCAGCACACAACGCAGCGTTAAATAATATCCAGACTGTTCAGTTTTCTGTTTCAGCTCTTTCTCTCTTCCTCTCTCCTTCTCTCTGGTAAAAGCAGCTCCTATTGTTGAATGTGTGATGAATCTGACACTCACTATTCTGCTCCACAGGTTCTTTCTGGGCATTTCTCACCACATGAATTGAGGCGATACAAGACCGAGCATTCAGCAGATCAAACTATCCTGACAAACCCAGCGAAAGCTTTAAGAAGGAAGAAAATAAATAGGAGGGAGTCTGTGCAGCAGATTCTTCTGAGAGAAAACTGAACGTTTTGAAAAGCCTGCAAAAGAAAGGTTTATTGAAAAGGAAAAAGAAACATACATCATCCAGAGTACATTAACACAAGTCTGGCTCTGTGACAAGGAGAAGGATCTTGTTCCTAAAACTAACAGCTAACCCCTAAATGTGAAATGTTTAACATGTTCATATGTTATAAAGTGCTTCCTTAGTTTCCAGACTGACTCATAATTATAGTCGCTTCTGTCCTCCGCTGATATATGAGTAGGCTTTTAACATTCAGGCATTGAGGTATAAGCTGACAGTTATTAAACCGTATTATTGGTGAGTCACAGCTGCCTGAGCAATTGACTGATTGATCTGAGAAATTAATTTTCTTTCCCTCTACAGTTGTGTCCACGTGTGCACACAAAGAACACTGCATGGTCTTTGTAATGATTACCGCTTAAAGACATGGAGCTTCTTCAAATTATGACACCTCCGTGTAGAACTAAAAGTTTTGAGACTGTTCTGCAGATAAAACCAATTAAAAACAAACAACAACAAAACCAGTAACGCTCACACGCAGCTCCTGCAACTATAGCACCAATCACAAGTCTTGTTCAAATTTAATTAGTAGTGGAGGAGTTTTTCAGATTGTTTATCTAAAATTGTTTTTTAGTCAAGGTGGAGCTGGTTCAACTGTAAATGAAGTTATGTACTAAAATCATTTGTTCCCGGGGGAACTCTGGGACCCAAGCTGAGGAACCATGAGATGATTGATGAGACAGTAAACAAGAAAAACAAACTTCTGCTACAGTAATCTTTGTCATCCTGACTTCCTGATTTGTGAAGCAAGAGATAATTAAACTTCTGTAGAGTTTAAAGAATTATTTAAATGAAGTCTATTTGAGAATGTTGAAGAGGAAATTTCTAGTAAGAATAGTTTTATAACAAACCATGGTGTGTTGAGGAAATCTTTTCACCCATGTTTGTTTTTTTGTTTGTTTGGCTGACATTTGAAAAAAACAAAACAAAAAATCAACAACTCAACAGAAATTGAAGTGATATTTTTGAGAGATGGGGTATTACTCATAGTCTGTATGTAGAAATGGATGAAGCAACCCTACAACCAAATTTACTCAAGTAAACTACAAATACATGAAAATTTTACTTGTGCATAGTAACAAAGTACTTGTACTACATTCCACTGCTGTTTTACAGAACATTTTGTTGTGAGTGGACACAAGAAATAATGAAATTATTTAACATAATAAAACAGTGTAAGTGTAATTCTTGACTTTTGGAGACAGAAGCTGTTGCAAAACCAGGGTATTTCAAGGTTTGTCGGGTTTTTGATTGTGATCAACAGTGAACTATGATGTTTTGAGAGTGTAGCAGCGCAGCATGCCTGCCTTGCTAAATGTCATGGACCATCTAATTTTGAGTGCCCCTTGAGGACACCTTTAGTAACAAACAGTCATGGCAGATTAGATTGGCTTCATGTCCCATCACAGCTCTGACCTCCATACGTCTGTATGTACCCGAGGATCCCTCCAGGGAGGAAACACGACCGAGATTGAAGCAGGGAAAAAAAAAAGAAGACTTACAGCTCTTTATGTGACTGTGTGAGAGGTAAATATTCAGAAAACCTGACTGAAAATGAAAGAAAATATGCACATACACATAAAAAAGGATTTGTAAATAAGATGGCAAGAGAGCAAGCAGACAATAAACAGAGTGAAATTCAAGAGATGTTTCAACTAGCTACAAGAATGCTTTACTGAAAAGCAATATTCTTTGGCAATTTATCCTTATTTCATGCTTGGATGCTACCTTCAGCTTTAAAGCAACCCAGCGATGTGAAAATCCATAGGTCACCTGTCCTTGATTGTCTGCTCACAAACATTTTGATGCTCATTTTTTCCCTCAGTAAAACCCCCAAAACCCTTTGAAAAAAACAATTTATTTGCATTGTCACCTCTTCTTGCCTGTGGAGGGAAGCAGATATTGCAAACAACAACCTTTCAATACAAATACGACTCAGTCTCTACAGCAGACACGCTTTCAGTGGTTCCTCCGTCTGTGAAATAGCTTGCAGTTTTACACTTGGATGACACAGTAAAACTTGAATAAACATGTAAATGCAGTGAATGTGTATATTTTCACAGAATTGTTTTAGGATTGCTCCCATGTCTTATTACAGTGTTTAGAGATGAATAGGTTTTCCTGACTGTAACTGAAATAAACATATTTGTGAATAATGGTCAGCGTGTTTTCACAAATAGCTTGTGCCACAGTGGTGTTTATCTATCATTATCCTCGCTGATTTGACTGTAAATTAATGTTCTGTCAGACGAGTCAGTGCTGGAGCCTGCTGGGGACAAAATGAGCTCAACGCAGTTTGAGAACAGAGCTATTGTGCTTTCAAAGACCTCTGTTAGTTCAGGCATGATTTGCTGTTGTGGAGCATCGAGATCTCTGATTTACAAAGATATGTGGACTCAGCCAAAAATATCTATTCATCATATAGATTACATTGGAAGAATCAATATCTTGTGAAACTTTGTCTTAGTAGGTGCTACAATTTTTCTGTCTTTTTCCCAATTTAAAATAATCCAACACTGAAGTTATCCATCCTCTTGTGTCAAACTTTGCGAGTTTATTGGCATGGGAGTTGAGACTTATCACGAGAGCGCCGAAACCGCTGTAGCCAATATGCCAGGCCTGTATGTGGCGCTGTAACGCTGCCACAGAAACACACCAAAACAGAGAAGAAGACACGGAGCATGCGCATTAAACTCGTAAGAGGTAAAAACAACAAACAACACTCATTCGTTGCTCACATTAGTTGGAGAGTTTGAGAAGATTTGATTCGAGCCAAAAGTCACAACAAGCGCAGTAGCTGCTGCAGCACTAACGCAACGCGACGCTGTGTTCCGCCATTTTTACTGTTGTTGTCGGGGTTATGCTAGCCCGTTGAAGGTCAGAGGCGGGGCTACCGTGATATTGTTTCAGCAGGATGCGTATCCGCCGTCCACATGGAGACGCAGCAGGTGGCGCCTGCGTCAGGGCAACTGGACTTGGCTCAAGATTGGTGAATATGTGTCTTCAACTAGGTCTGATTTCCCTGAATGATTGAACTTCACTTGGATAACCAGCATGTCATGTCACTGTCTCTTAGTTCTTCTCTGTTATGTAAATTTTTTCCTGTGTCTTCCTCACCCTGTTTTTCTATGTGTGAGGTTCCTTATCAGTGGATATGGTCATTTCCTGTTTTATGTTGAAAGATATTTGTCTTGTGTGTCTTAGTTTAAAGGAGGCATATTATACTGGTTTTCAGGAAAGTTTAAATAAGTCTTATACTCCCCTAGAACATGTCTGTGAAGTTTCTTGGTGAAACTCCACTTTGATGTATTTTAGTCTGCTTCAAAAACACTGTATCAGCTGTACTACGAACACGCTGTTTTCAGTGCCCGTCGCTTTAATGCGCTCCCCTCCATTGCTCTGCACTGACGTAAGAACGCTGTTGCTGTAACCAGGAAACCAGCGCAATGTGAGAAAACAAAATTGAGGAGAATCCACTCCACTGTGATGCTGGCAGCCTATGTACAATCCAAACCAAGTTCTGGTGCACTCATGTCGCAGCCAAACTTCTCTTGTAACAGGGAAATCCAAGAAGGCGGATCCTACACTTCGGACGCTGTGGGAGACCACGTGGGATACTCTGGAGGAAGTGGCTAATGCAGCATCTGTCAGACCCTGTCAGACGCCGTCTGAGCTACTGTTATGTCACAATATATCAGATTCCAGAAGGGCTCGTTTTACCCCAGGTATTTTTCTTAAAGCAACTCATGCAACAATGAGGTTGTTTTAAAATCTCACCGTCAGTGGACTTGGAGGTAAACCAAATACCAAACAGTTCATATAAAAGACTTTAAAAAGTGGATTTTCCATAATATGTCCTCTTTAACTTCTTGTCTTAGTCTTGTTCCTGATTGTTTCTCTTTTACTTTTGATGTGTTTTGCCTTGTGTTTCTTCCTCTGTCTTTTATCAGTTTCTCTGTTTACCTGCCCGCATTCCTGCCTCTGTCTGCTTTTGTGTGTGTGTGTGTGTGTGTGTGTTGTCTCGTTGTTCCATAAGTTGTTTTATTTTTTTTGATTTTTAAATTGTTTTTGTTGTCTTTACTTTGATGGACTTACCCGTCCATACTCTGCAGCGCCTTTTGTCTGTCTTCTGTAAGCTTAATTAAAATTAACCTTGTTTTTTCTTACCTGCATCACACATACACTGTTGTGGGATGTAAAAGTCTCACTCCCACACTCCTTAGTAAAAAGGTTAAAGCTGTGTATCATATACAGTTTGCAGGAACATGAATTGCAGGAGATAATCTATTAGTTTTTTTATTAGGTGCCACATTGTACATGTCAAACATTCATGCAAGTTCTGAACATGTTTCTCCAGTTATTCCCTGTTAAAGATGGCACCTGATTGAATACATTTTGCAAACCTAGGCAGCTTTTGTGTGTTTGTAAAGTAATAAGATACTTTGATTTGATTTCATGCAGTCTTTAATAAGATTTAAAAGTTTTCTGTTTCATTATTTTCCATGAACACTGAGGGAGCTTTATGGTTGTGATATTTGAGCAGGTTGATGATCCAGTGTGTTTGCAGTAACTCAGGGGGATCTGATTCTGTGTTACTGATTTTGTCTGTTTTAGGAGTTGAACCCAGCCCTAGAAGTTTAACCACTTCACCACCTGATACACTACAGCTTGTTTATAGGTGATCACTACAGCCTTTACATTTTTTTTGAGGCCATACTTCTGAAACCCCATGTGGAGAATTTGAATCATTCACTTGTGACAAAGAGGAAAAGATGTTACCACCATCTTTGCCCAAAGCCAACAGTGAACTCTGGATGAAAAGCCCTCAACCAGTAAGGACGACGTTCTTCTTGTAGATTATGAGAAAAGCAGCTCAATCCATCAAAACTCTGTCTTCAAATTTTCTCTCCAGACTGATGATCAAAGTGGGAACATTGGATCAAACCTTAGCTTGGACAACCTGAGGTAAGTGGCAAAAGAGTGTGTGTTCAGAAAAGATTCAAACAAAAAATTTAAACTTCAAACAAAAACCTAAACAACCAAACACAACAACATTCTGCATATTTTCTGTTGTGAATTTCTGCTGCTCAGCAAATTTGACAAAATAGACCTTCAAGGGAGCTAAAGACAGATAAGCCCAGGTGAGTTGAGCTTTTAGAAAAAGCTATAAATTGTGGGCTTGCCATTGTCAGACACAGTCGGGGATGAAAATCTGTCAAACCTGAGCAATGAACACCTTAAAATGAAGTGGGCTTGATATTGATGTCAATTCTGAACCAATTTGAGGTGTCTGAGTGAAAGTGAGTACTTCAGACTTGTACTGCAGAATGTTTTTGAAGTACTGATGAAGACGACAGCATAATTTACGACCAGTCCTACCCCATATATTTTAAAAGTGATAGACACATCAATCTGCAGCAATGTTTTTAACCATGTAGTTGCAGTGTAGTATAATATTTTTTGTCCCCTTCACTTTTTAGGCAGTTCACTTATGCTCATTGACTTCACTGGAGACTATTACACTGCAAACAATTAGACAGAGATAGGTTGCTTTGTACTCCACACTCTGCATGTGTGCATCTATGAGGCAAGATGTATCAAGCAAGCTGCAAAAGTACCAGTATTTAGTGGCTACACAAAGATGTATTGTGTGTCACACTGAGAGATGTGGTTGAACTTGACGATTGCAGTGCCTTTTAGCTCTGGATTAACCCATTCCCACACATTTTTCTATAAATTTGCTTAACCTGTATAAGCTTCACCATCTTTTTTTTTTTTTAATGTATGTGACACAGTGTTGCCCACCTGTTTCAAGAGCTGTCCCATGTTTATCTGTTTTATATCATTTTAAGACCAAATGTTTTTCTGGAATTTTTAAAAGTGATAATTCCCAGAAATACGTTTGATCTTGAAATATATCATCTGTTATAGGAAGTATTTTCCACATCAAAATAAACCAGCAAGCAACAACAACAAAAAAAAAACCTTGTTGGACTTCTGCTAGGTTCAGTCTCGCAGATGGATCGCTGTGGATTGTCTCACAGACATTTACAGTCCCCTGAGGACAAATCCTAACTACTTTAATCTCCTCTAGGGTCAGCAGCAGGTCGGAGTTTTCACTTATCCCGTGAGCTATGTCCACATTTACTAATCGAGTGGCAGGAAATTTGATAAAAACATTTTTTGTGCTCATATCTATGAATCCTAATGGATTTGATGAACTTCTCACCCAACATCACCATGAGGTTCACATCTGTGGCTTTGACTGAGATGGCGCTGCAGATTTTCAGTGACTATGACTATCCCTTTATGAAAACTGAAATGTTGGTGATCCACTGACTGCTCATATACTGCAATCCTCAATCAATCAATATTTATTTTTGTATAGTATAATAATAGTAATCAATAGTTTAATTTATGAAAACAAAAAAACACAGCATAACTGAGATTTCCACTGGTTATTCTTTGAGTTATCTTCAGTAAAAAGCATTGCACTTGGATGGGATGTTTTGTAATGAGATTTCCAGTCATCTTCAGTAAAAGATGTATCGTAGCCTGCAATGGTTTTGTGTGCTGTCTGTGTTATATGCCACTCTGCTGTGCTTTGACTTTAACAATGGAGGTCTGCTGGATAAACTGCCACTAGCTCAGTTGTCTGCATCTTTGCTTATCTAAAAAAAAACACTGTGAACTTTATGCTCCAACATTTGGTTCAAAAGCAACTGGAAAAAAAAAAGTTACAGGTAATAAGTAGATTGACTTGAACATGCTCAGACTTTACAGTTTTATGTGTGGCAGTCTTGGGGTTGTTTCAATGGAGTTAGGAGACGGTGTCCGTGTTTTAGTACATGCAACAATCATTATCCAATTTCCTGCTGGACTACTTTAGACTGAGTGAAACCTCATTACCTCCTCTTGTTTCAGCCTGAAATATACAGCATATCTATTGAAGAAAAAAATTATATCAAATTATGTTTTGTTTCTTCGGTGTTTGTCAAGGCAGCATGCTGAGGGCTTAATCGATCTGCTAGGTACAATGAAACTCATTCTTGTGCTTGTCAATACATTTGTTGCCCCTGGCACACTGCAGTGTGTAAAATGTTGTTTTCTCCATCTGGCTGCAAGGCAGATTGGCTCATACTGTGATCAAAACGCGCATAACTGGAGGAGGTCATTCACCTGGTGTCAAAGTAGGAGGGATTGTTACTAATTAATTGGAACTCCCGGGCTACAGCGAACTTAGATCTTCTGCAGATTGTTTAAATCAAAGCTGCCACAGCTGTAAAAACAACCCATCATGCTAGAAAAATATCACCTCAAATTAGGATAGATAAAGACAAAGACAGATGGATCATATTAGTGTGGGAATAAATTGATACATTATGGAGTAAGGAAACGTAGATAAGGTTCAGGATATACTTATGTACATATGACCAACAAACACTGTTTCTTCATCTCAGTGAGCTGTGGGGATTCTGCCAGCCTATATTGCCCTCTTGTGGATTTCACCATTGGACTTTTCCAACTCTTTTATTCATTGGTCTTTTCAACTTTAGAGATGCTGTGTAGAGTCAACAACATGTCTCTTGGCTGCTATAGGAAAGATGAAGTTTTTCCAGTTTGGCCAAAAGGGATACAAATTTAAGGCAAACCTGTTCAAGTATCATATTAGACGATTCTGTGTGTGACCTTTATCATAGTAAGATTTGTCATTTTGCCAAGGCTTACATGCTGTGTTTGTTACCAGATGACAATGCACTGTTACTGTAGTTCAAAAATGTCTGAAGGAGCTGTTGTGTTTGAAGCAGTTTTATGTGTGTGTGTGTGATATTATTCTTTATTGAGCACTTATCATGATAAACCTTATTATTCAAATATATTATTATAGAATTTTAAAGAAAAATCCACAGCACATCAACACTTCTCACATTTAGCAGGTGTTACAATTAGAGAAACAAAGGAGAAAAAACACCAAAACTTCAGATTTGAATATTTTTACTTTGGTTATATTTGACATTTTAAATCTACCATGTTTTATATGTTTCACTTGTCTTCACTGGCTTAAGGCATTATACTATTGATATTTGCATAGCCTATAAAAAGGGATTATTTCAAAACACTGAATCGATATCAAGTAAAAAAAAATTTCATATTTTTACTTTGGAGATTCCACACACACATTTCTTACTGAATAACAAAAGTATAAAAGGTGAACAGTTGGGGTTTTTTTCTAGCCAGAATCTACTGGCTGTTGGAGGTATTACACCCTTTTTGCACTCCTGCACTGGGCTCATTTTTGAGACCTGTTTGATCTGTCTATTTTTATGTACAGTCTATGACTTGAACTAAACATTTCATCAGCACTATCTGGTGAGGAAAACCTCCTTCAGACTGTCTAGTGCCGCCTCCTGAGTGATGCTCTTCCACTTCTCAGGAATCGTTGTCGCCTCCTGCTTGAACTCGTTTGCGAACTTCTCATTGAACCTTGTCAACATATATCTGTAAATGAAAGGATATTTTGTTAATTTCATTCAGAACTATTTGTTGACAAATATCCATATAAAGATGCATTGTGCAAGAGAAACATTTTAATATTTGGCATGATTTTATTCAAGTCTTAAAAATACACAGTACCTCCAGTAATCGCTGCCCTTTTGGCCGTTTGGGTCTTCAGGGGAAGTGTTCCAGTTTGGATAGAGAGAATGGAGGTCCTTGCATGCCATGGATATATCTGGTCTGTCGTCGTTCTGGCTTGGGTTGTCCTGGCTTTCAGGGTAGCTGATACAGGACAGAGAACTGGAGTCAGATGGTGGCATGCCTTGGGGCCAGTGGAGCAAGGCCTTGTGAACCTCATGCCCCATCTCCATCTCTTCACAGGGGGCTTTGCAGAGAGGACATCGCTTGTCACAACCTCTCACTTTGTTGAAGAGACAGTCTTGAGGCTGAACTGGGAGGAAGTTCAGAAGCTGGGGAATATCCACACTTTGGGAGAACTCCTTTGAAAGGTCAAGTCGCACTGTTGCCAATAGCTCCATTAAACATTTGACAAAACAATCCCATTCTGTGGTGATACTGAAGAGAGGTCCAGTTAGAAAGGTCCTGCTGACCTCCACGTCCCCATCGCTCTCTAAAATGAGACACATTCGCTCCAACAGCGGACTTGTATCACTCAGCACTCCACTGGTACCTTCTGCTGTTTGGCTCACTGCTGCTGCAATCTTTCCTATAATTTCTCCAAGTCTTTTTTGCCTCAACTTATTTACGTTGGTTGATTCAGAGAGATGAGCCTCCACTTTCTCCTGGATCTTCCTACGTCTGAAGTTGTCATAGGAAACTAAATATTCCAGGATGCTTTCAAAGCTGTCTTCTTTAATCAGGTCTTCCAGTAAGCTATGGTGGAAAGCTTGTGGAGACTCAAACTGCTGGGTTTTACCTTGGATCTCTTCTACAATATGCATCCCCAGTGGTCTACTGATGTAGTCCAGCACTGTTGGTTTGATGACCATGGAGGTGAATGCGTGGGCCATCCTCTGGCGCTGGTCCCTCTTCCTGAAGATGTAGATAAACTCTGCCAGGTATTTATCCCTGGTTGCAGTGATACATGCCAGAAGTTCTTTGTCTTTTGCAAAGCGGTCATGCAGTTTTTGGAAGTCTTGGCATGCAGCATTACAGAGGTAAACTTTCAGATCCACTTCAAAAACTGATCTGATTTCCATAGATTTTTCCATCAGAGCTTTTTCAACCTTGTCCAACAGTTCAGTAATGTAGCTGTCAGAGAAATCTGCTGCTAAGTCACATTTATCTGCCACAAACTGATTGTATTCTTCTATGATACTGCATGCTACCTGTTGAGCTTGTACCCTCTGTAGTCTGTTGTTGTCTTCGAACATGTGTTTTAATCTGCTGCGGTATCCAAAGTGCTCATCATAAACCTGGAAGGTGGAGTTCTGAGTTTGGCCAATGACTTCAAGCTTTTTAATGTGTTTGTGGAGGCCACGGCTGAGCAGATTTTGTCTCAGAATATCTGTCACTCTTGCAGTAATATCCTCCGTTTCTGATGGCCTGAAGTCAAAGTTGGACAATGTCTTTTTCCACACACCCTCAAACTCTTCTTCCAGTTCTGTGTCTTCAAAGAGAATTTGTGTTGACTTGCTTGTCTCAACGAGTGCTTGTAGCTTGAACTCTTGTTCATTTTCCAACAGGGTCTCAAACGTTTGTAGCTGCGTGGAATAACAATGACTTTCATTGACTGTATCCAGTTTTTGTTTAATCGCCTCAATTACTCGGTGTTTCAGGTTATCCACATTGCTCATCAGGATCGGCCTGAAAGTGTCAGTGTTCATTTTGAGAATATCGTCTTTCATGAGATAGGCCTCTACTTTTGACTCGACTTTGTTTATTTCTAGTTTAACTTCCTCGCTGGCTTCATTCTTCAGTTCACTCAGGAGGTCATTTTGCATTGCAGTGTCCAAAGCTTTTGCCTTTGTGGCAAAGATTTTTTTTGCTGCCCCCATAAGCCAGCTTTCCATGTTTTCCAGGAAAGTGTCTTCCCACTTGGAAAACTCTGTGCACATTAGAGAAAATGCTAAAGCTATGTTAGTGTTTTGCAGACCGATGATGAAAGAATCTGCTTTCACTGCATCCCAAACAACACACAGACGTCTCATTAATTCAGGCAGTCCTGTGCTGTTGGACTCGGCTGCATTCTTTTTCAATGCTCCAAACAGGGATTCCTTAAGCTTCAACAGTGCCTTACTATACTGTGTATCAACTGGTTCAGAGACAGACATATTGGACCAAGGACCTTTGACACAGGTGGTACAGCTTGTGGTCTTTTCATAATGGCTTGATGCTCCATCCCCAGTCTCAATTTGAAGCATCTCTGAAACACGCCTTAACTGTGAGGCTTGTAAGATGCTGTTTATTTCTTCATCCTGAACCAGGAGTTGACAAGTGGGCATGGAACCATGTTCTTTGACGTGTAGGAGAGCGTTGACTATGACAGTGAAGTTTGTTTCAAACTCAAGACCAGCATGTGAAGAAATGTTTTGCAGTATCACATCACTCAGTCCCACTGCAACAGTGGCCAACTCATTGTCTTGGATCAGTACATTTCTGCTGTTGTCTAGTGGGACTGAACAAAGACCTTCTACATCAATTAACACCAGAAAATCACATGCCATGTCCTTCCTAAGATTATCGGGGAGACACAGGGCAACCATGTACACCCCTCTTGTGGATCTTTTCCTCCGATCAGGGAATTTCACTCCAAACAATGCTGACAGAACTTCAGCGTTCCTTGCATAATGTATGCCAAGGTTTGTCAGGACTCGGATCCTGCACTGTTCTTGAGGTAAGCGGCGTTGAAGCTCTGCAAAGACACAGCCCAGCCAGCAGATGGGGATATTTGAAGCATCTCCATCCATGAGTTCAAGTGGAACCCCATAAAGAAGAAGGTCTGTAGCTAAACTAGGAAGACGCAACACGTTGTGGCTCCCACTACCAGGGCTAATGTGTGTAAGCTCAAATATTAAGCCCATTTCACGCAAAAAGTGCTCAAGCCCAAGAGATGATGGATCAGGTTCAAAGGGCTGTGAACATGAGGGTACCTGATTTTCAAAGGGAACATCTTGGCACTTTTGTTGTTCATCAGAACAAGGTGAATCTGGCATAGCAGTTGAAAGCCCTGGTTCATCTAACTGTTTTACTTGGCAGGTCAAAGTGGCATCTTCTTCAGATTCTAAATGACAACTTTGCTGTTCGGAGACTGCATGGTTTTCAAAACAGACTTCACCTTGAATTTCTTCTCCATTTGATTCTGTATACACATCTTTCACTGTGACTGGATCATCTATGGAGTCAGGAGGTTCTTCCTGTTGTGACTGTGGTTCTATGATCACTTCTGTTGACTTAATATTGTTGTCCAACTCTGTGTCCGTTTCACACTGTTGCTCAGACACCTGCAATTCAGTATTTGCAAGCTGCAGTTCAGTTTCCTCCTCAAATGTTGAATCTGTGCAGAAACTATCACTGTCCTCTAGAATATCATTGGCTTCATCTAACTGTTCAGGATTGCCATCTTCATTGTCTGTCTGCAGGTTTGTGAACAGATCTTCTGAATTGTTTTGTTTTTCAGTTTGCACCAATTGTAGCTTCAGTTTGATCCAACTTAAAAAATAAGTCCTCTCCGCTTTATCTGTTGTAAAAAGAGCATCAGTGAAAGTCTTCATAGTGGGGGTCATTTTGTAACTGCGTAGCTCAGCCAAGATGTCAGTCTTTTCTTTTTGCAGTTGGGGGTTGATTTCTTTTTGGTCTTTTTTCTGTTTACTCTCCTCTTTCTCGAGTTCTGCCAGTTTGCTCCACAACGGTCCCTGCAAAGGCAGCTGTTTGCGCCTGAATTCACCAGATCCCTCATCTAAACCCTTCAACACTTCCTCTACTGTGGCCATTGCCTTTTTACAGACAGAGCCTTCATCCACATTTAGGCCTAGCTCAGCTGCTAATTTTGCCGCTACCTCGAGTGTAACAAGTTTCAGCCTGTCTAGTAACAGATTTTTCAGGGTGTCACACAACTTATTAGCAAGTTCCTCCTCATTCAAAGTACTTCCTGGAATCACTGAATCTTTTGGAAGCTCCAAATGCTCTTCGAGGTTCTGATCAACAAACCCTACAAGTCTATTCTCATCTGTCTCCGTGTCTGAAAGGTTGATCAATATGAGCTTCCTTGTCATATCTTTGCAGGAAGCAAGAAGTTGTTTTTCTTTCTCTCTAAGATCCCCACAAAAAACAACCACAGCTGACGATGCTTGACATAGAAGGCTGAGGCATTTTTCATGTGTACTGGCATCCCCACGTAAGTTAGAGATGACCACAGGGACAGGGAAAACATCTCTGTTGATGTCTCCAGTGGGTAGATACCATCCAATCTCTACCAGGCCATTGGAGAGTCTTCTGGGCAGCTGTCCTCCATCCATCCCCCTGTGGAGAAATGTTTCACGGCGAGATTTGACTCCACTAAGGACATAGTTTAATACCTGTGACTTGGAAACACTGCAACGACCAAACTTCACACAAGAAACCATTGGCATGCATGTGCTTGCCAAATCCCCCTCCTGGACTCTCCTGTTCTTATCAAGAGAGTGAGACGTCCATTGGCTCACAACACCTCTTAAAGGCCAGAGAAGGAAGCGGCTAGGTTCTTCTAGATCTATGTTTGGAAGGACCAAAGGCACAGCAAACTGGCATTGCACCATGCGCATAGTCATCTCCTGCTGCAGGAAAGTGTTAGCAGACATAAAGACGGCTGTAACAAGATCAAGAGGGTTGACGGGACACTGGCTTTCTCCTTCAATGCCATTGAGCGCCTCTTCGGGTGATTTGTTGTCATTGTCATGTACAGGATGGCAACAAGGATTCCGGGCATCTTGGCTTAGCAGCCAAAGGCGTCGGAGGAAAGCATTTGGTAGATCCTTAGGCTCTTGAGGAGCTTGGTTCTGCAGAGTCCAAGTACTGATGTCTAACATAGATGCTGGGTCCAGTGGTGTAGTCCAGTAGGCATCCAGGCCGAGTTTATGTAGAACCTCTGCCTGGGCATTGTCCTTTGGAGGTTCTGGTTTGAAAAAACACAGCAGTCATAAAACCTGTGTATTAGCTGAGTTTTTAATCTTACATTGTAATACAGTTTGATCTATTCAAGTCCTACGTAATATAACTGTAAACACATTTTTGAAAGTGCATTTATAGTATTAAGACTAAAATATGAACAGAATGCATCCTTCCTTTGTGTTCTATATAATCTACATTTTTGATTTCTATATTCATTCAAAAGCCAAAAGTTATTTTTATTAAAATAAATTGTAATTAAACTGTGCATTAATTATACATAACAAACAACATTAAAAGTTAGACCTTTTATTACTACAGAACAGGCACATTATCCCTGTCCGTAAGTAGTCATTACATTTGAATTCCTGAAATAAAACAGGAGTGTTTCAATTCCTGAGCTCCATTAACATCAAAATTTACACTTGCTCATGAATGAGTAAACACATTAAAACATTCAGTAATGCTGTGCTTTTATCCAAACACTTTTAACCTGCCCCTGCAAGTGTACACTCATTTTGCTTTCAAAGCCTGAACAGTTAGAGCAGGTGTCAGTGGTGGTCAGCCCAATTTAATTTTCGCCATCCTAAATGGTCTGAACAGACCTCCCAAGATAAAACCTGACACATTACCACATTTGTTCTTATCACATTTGCCCAATTACCATCAATAGCCACACGGTTTTCCTTGGTACCTGAGATTTAGGGGAATCTCAGAAACATTTATGGGGTTTTGCAGCCAGTGCTGGCTTGGGTTGCTAAGAATAAGGAAGTTATACTTTGATGTTATACCCAGGCCCAAAACTAACTTCATGAAAAGGACCATTGTTTACAGAGGAGCAAAGGCAGGGAGTTCACTTCCTCTACATATCAGAGACACTAAGAATTTCATCTCTTTTAAGAGGAAGATAAAGGGTCGACTGGCACAGAATACTTGAATATACTCTTCCATGGTATCTGTTTTTTTTTTAAAGAGTTTTTTTGTCATTTTTGGGTTTTAATTGTAACCCATGTACTGTTTTATACAAGGTTGCACTATAAATTAAATGTTTTTTTTTTTTTATGTATATTTTAATGTTTTGTAAATTGTAAATTTGTTTTTATCCTGGGACCCCAGTAAGACTAGCAAACACTTTGTGGGAGCTAATGGGGCATCCGAATAAAGAATAAAGAAGAATGTTTGCTTGTGAGCCCCCCATCATAATTGAGGGATAGACAAGTGGGAAATTAAAGAAACACCAAGATCAGTTGTCATGGTAAAATTTTAAGCCCCCACATGTTTAATAGGCCTTGACATTGATTCTGCAAATGTTTTGATGATGACATGAAAGATTACTGTAAAATCTTGATGCAAAAGCTCCCATTGGCGTTAACTGATGTTGAGATCTGGTGACTGCTAAAGGCATTGCTTATGATTCATCATCAGTGAATCATTGAGTGACCCATCGTATCCTATGGAGAGACTGCTCCCATCAGGAAAGAAATGTTTCATCGTAGGATAAAGGTCACTCAGATCACTCAGAATGACATGATATTGATTTACAACGACCCAAACCCTTCCAGCACAAAGCCCCCTACAGCATAACAAAGCCCCAAGATCCCCTCACTGTAGGGTCAAGCATTCAGGCCTCCACTGTTTGTGTCGTGTCCACCACACTTGGGTGGCTCATGTGATTGCATCACTTTTTTCCACATCTATTTAAGCCAGTGGTAGTGGTTTTTGCACTAGCGAATTTGCAAACATTTATCGTCATTTGTGATGATTTATGCACTGCAGCAAAACTACAGTAAACTGTTCTTGCAGATAATCTTATTATATCCTTACTTATTGTACTAATACCCTGTCCCTCCTGTTCAAACACCAGCCAGTTGAACAGTTTCTGCAGTTTTTGTCTTACTAATGCATCACAGTAGTATTCACCTGAATTTGCAATGAACTGAAAGCAGTTCTCAGGTCAGTCACTGTCCCCATTAAAACACCAACCAGTTGAAGAGTCTTTGAGATTGAAGCTCCTGCCAACTAAAAAAAAAAAAAAAAACTCTAACAAACAGCACTTAAATCTTTTCCTTTTCCATCCTGATCAGATGCACTAGTCTGCATATGTGGTTTCTCTCCTTATTTATCCAGGATTTTCTTTTAATTTTTTTCTCCTATCTGTATGTTTTTATTTGAATAATATTTTTTGTTTGCAATGCAAAAGTGAGCACTGTTTTTTTTTTGACCATGAATTATCTTGATGTAAAAAAGTTGGCCTGTGATTGTTTTATTACTATTTAGTGGAATAATAATAAATAAAAAAACAGATCATGTAGATAAAGTAGAAATAAGCAGTGTGGAGTATATGTAGTCCTCAATTTTAAAATCCCAATGCAATAGCAGCAGCATATTCAGGTCTGTCTATCTGTTAAACCAAGTGATTTTCAAGTTAACAGTATTTTTATGCTGCCACAACAAAACAAAGAAAGAAACTTACTTTTTGACTTGCTGCTCAGTCTTTTATGAAGTTTGACCGACATGGTAAATCCCACTGAGTGCCCCTACTCTTCGTTATAAATGAGTTCTTCCTCTGTGGTCAGCTACATTGCTAAAGTGTGGAGTGTTGATCCTGCAATTAAAAAAAACAACATTAATATCATTACTGACAGACAAGAGGCAGGAAAACACAGTCAAAAGCTTCTGAGGCCTAATAGCACATAAATCTGCAATAATGAAAATCTCTGTTGTCCTGCTTACAATAGATGAGGACATGTGGTGTTTCAAGGAAGTGTTCATTGTGGAAAGTACGGAGGAGTCTGGTTTGTCCTGACTTTTTATCTTTCTGAAATGCTTCACTGAAGCAAGACTCCCCTCCCTTTCATTTTGCTTTTCACAACAATAAAACCTGATGACAAACTGAGCATGGTATGCTGCTATAATGGCCTCTCCCCACACAGATCAGCATACTGTCAAAAAGATAGAGCACAGCTCTGATAACTCACTGTTCAGTTTTACCATTGAACTGCCTGAAGCACTTATTGTTGAAAAGACAACACAATACTGTGTGCAATACATTACTGCATGTTAGACATAAAATTGGAAAAATTAAAAGAATAAATTAGTGTTTTTTTTATTATAAAATACATCACTTTACTTTAACAATAGTACAGGCATAGTAAAATGTAATTGAGTAATTAATACTAAATAATTAAATACGCAATCGGTTTTAATACATCCAAACTTTATTAATACACAATAACTCACATAGTATCCCGTAATCTGGTTTCAGCTTATTATTATTTTTGTTAATCAAAATGTGTTAGATGTTTATTAGTTCAATGTTGTTTTTTAAAAGTAAGGCAACAAACTTCAGGAAAATTTTAAGGTAAAAGATTTACTTTAACATTTTAAGTTTCATATTTAAGTTTGTCCAACTCTTCTTAACTAACTTGTATTTTTTAATGATGTGAGTGTATACAGTGTTCTTGATGTAGTCATTTTTTGAAGCAAATATTTTTTTAAGTGATATGTTAAATAAATCTTTCTTCTGTAAAACAGAAAGAAGAATAAAATTATTACTGGTTTACTCAAATTAATTTGAGTAATGTAATCCAGTAATCTATCCATG
This sequence comes from Pseudochromis fuscus, assembly GCA_900323345.1. NCBI lineage: Eukaryota > Metazoa > Chordata > Actinopteri > Pseudochromidae > Pseudochromis > Pseudochromis fuscus. The sequence goes on along the minus strand of OOFC01050803.1, from coordinate 27,972 downwards.
TAATCCAGTTTCAATGCACTGTTTTACTAAATATACTGTTCACAGACTAGTTTAAGCATAATCGTGGAGGTCTCACTACTCCTCTGAATTTTGCATATTTCTGCTCATGCAATAAGAATACAATAAAATGTATGATGTTTCAAAGACAAATATATAAAGCAAATTTATTCAAAGATTGCAATACCTTTATAAAGATTTGATTGAAAAGATAATGTTCTTACCTATTTCTGCTTTGTAAAAGAAGTCCTTTAAATCTGATGTGTTTTCAGTGTCTCTGTCAGGAGAGCTCTTATACCTTCCTGTTTGGCGATAAAACACATTCCTGCACTTCTATCTAATCCCAAAAGTATGAAATGAACATCACTCATACGCACACAGACTCACAGCAGCAAGACTAAATAACGAATGACATAAGTGGTTATGTAAAAATTCTTCACAGGATAGATTTGACACTTAATCATGATAACAGTGGCCAGTGTCAGTCCTTAAGAGTGCATGGCCAGGTGAAATGTATTCATACTTACCCAGAGGACTATCACCCGTCTGCAGGAGTCACAAGTGAAACTCCAGACTCTGACGCACACAAACCCTTCATCATGTGAGATCTCTCAGATATAGGTCCATCTGATCACGACAAAGAAATGACTGGCATACTGATGGTCACCTTTACTCATAAAAACCTGATTCTCCTTGCTCCCACTGGCCTCATGCTTGAGTTTTATCTTTTCTCTGTGACGTAAAAGTGTAGCTACCTGAATTAAAGAACTATTTGGATGTGTTCCTTTGTTTTAAAGCAGGTTCAAAACTTGTTGCACCTCAACTTCTACCTAAAAGATAAATAAGCTTAAAGAAGTTTGGTTTGCAACCAGCCAATGAACCAATCCATATGCAGGATAATGTTTATGACAATAACAGCAACAATTAAAATCAGGAAAGCAATGTACAACCCTCAGAGAGCGTAAACCTAAACAAAGGCATAATGCAGCTGCACTGGTGCAAATAGACTGAACACTGTTGCCCTCTTGTGGTGAACACTCTCTGGTTAAAACATTCACCTGTTATAACAGAAAAAGGATTTGAGAGATTTTTTAAAACAGCCTCCCATACTCTGATCTTGCCCAAAATATAATTTGTTGCTTGGGTACCATATCTCCCTCATCAAGATCTATTAGTTTTTCAATAATTATTCAGATTGTAATGAATTTTTAAATTAAGATTTTTTTATTTTTACATCTAAAAGCATCATCGATCCTCTCTGAGCTTTTGGGTTGTAAAAATCACGTTGATGCTTAATAAGCAGCTTTCTGAACGCTGGGCTGAGGAAAGTTACTGTGATTTATTTTTCATTTATTTGTAGACGTTCCTTGTATTAACAACCTATTAAGCCGAGGCAAATGTTTGCTCCCTGGGTCTGGTTCTTTTGCAGGTTTCTTTAGATTATCAGTAATATTGTAAGGCCGTGTTATGTAAAGTTCCCTTATGATATTTCATTGTAATTTAGTGCTGTAAAAAATAATACTGTTTTAAATGAATGACATACTAAGGTTTATAAAGACATCTTACCAAGTAAACACTAAGCCCCATCAGATTTGTTCTTGTCACAAAAACAAAACAAACAAAAACCCAGAAAAAAATATGAAAAAAAAAAAATAATAAGAAGAAAATGACTAATTAACCATTATTAAAATCCTAAAATCAAAGTTACACTGATAATACAACACTTCTTAAGAGTGACTTATTGGGAGAAAGTGTCTGTCACAGCATTAATCTGTTTGTGATCAGATTCACCCTGAGCTTTTATAATCAACACAGCACATGTTTGAACTAAAGAAAAATAAAATGATATACATAGTGAAGTATTAATATGGTTCATTCTCTTCTTCTAAATCTTACACGTCTGAATAAAAAACTCCTCTGCCACACTGCAGGAAATACACCTGAGGGATAAGTGTTGTGCAGAGGGAAAAGATTACTGCTTCTCTATTTCTGTCCTGCAAAGCTCTTTAGCTGTCTTACCCTCATGTGTCAGAGACTGCGTGAATTGTGCATGTTTGTGTGCACCTGAGAGACTTGTGTGAGTGGGCATAGTCAACACTTCAACTCAGTTGTCCTCCCCCGGAGCAGGCCTTCCTGCACTGCATCCCCGACTACTCGGACCTGTTCCTCTGTGGACTTTAACTTTCACTCAGCAGGACTGAGGAAAACAATTGAAAAGCGAGGAGAACAGCAGAGGAATAATAGACTCACTGAAGAAACAGTGGCCAAGATGATAGTCACCATGCTAACAGCCATGTACATGATGGTCAAAGTCGTAGAATCGGTAAGAAGAATTTAATGATACATTTCTTACAAATTATGATAGATTTCTAACCATTATTACTTTGGAGAACTAGGATTTTACATTTCTACAGATTGCTAAATAAATGTTTTGTTTTCTTTGTGTGTTTGGGGGTAAATGGCTTTTTAATGTAGCCTGCTCAGGGTGACACGTCTCATCCTCACCCAGGAGGTTGTTAGTGTCAAGTATAAATCAAGTTTATATTGATGGCTTCAGATGTGATGTTAAAACATGTTGTCAGTGTCAAATACAAACCAGGTTAACACTGACGCCTTCAAGATGTGTTAAATGTGATTATAGGTCAGATATGCACCGCGCCTCTCTGCTTTGTTTACCAAGTACCACTGCTAAGTAACAGAGGCCTTCACATGCACGGCTAAGGGGAGAGGTTGCTAATGTCTCACACTGCACCCCCAACCAAAACTGTTTTTCCACTTTCAGATATCGGTGAGATTTTCACGTGAGGAGGACCCTTTGCCTTACATGGTGTCTCAGCCTTTACCGTGGCAGGTTCACTCCGTGTCACACAGTCGCAGGAGCAGCAAAGCAGATGAGGTTAGTCACGACTCGAGCTGTACCTCAGTGTGGTCGGTGTCTCACACACACACACACACACGCACGCACGCACGCACAACAATGCTGACGCACGATGACAATTAAATATAACTTCATTCTACAGGTGACTGAGTCATCCACTATTACCACATCCTGTCTTCTTGACATTTAGTGGCTCCACTGTGGTCTGAGAGGCTTACATTGTCACAGAAACATTAGGGGTAAACAAATAAAATACGTGCCTATGACAATTAGGGAGGTATTTTTATTTGTTTTTCTTATATACTTGCCTTCAAATCACAAGACACCCTCACACACACCACCGTGCCCCTGTATATCTTGTTCCTTGTTCTGTTCCCATGTTTTCTCCTGTTATATATTGTGCCTTGGAAATTAAATATACAAATAAATAAAATTAACTTCTTCCTGGAACTCAGACCCCCCGCCCTCGTCAGCGTGTCTGGAGGTCTTACGCTTTCCTAATCCTTTGTTATCTAATGGCAAGACAGAGCATGTGGAAAGTTCAGCTGTCAATCTTGACTCAGCATGTGAGCATGTAAGCTGCTCACATGTCCTACGTTTGCTGACAGCGTCTCAGATGAGGAGCGCACATGAAAGAGGAATGTGATGTAATGACACGGAGATGACCAGTGGCGCCTCTGCACTCCCACAGCGCCGACCGCATCACATCATAAAATAGAGCTAAAGTTTAAATAATGACCTCTTAGCCTGCGGTGAATCAATATCAGTGAATCAATAAATCCTTGAACAGTCGTGTCATGTCAGCAGTCATTTGGATATCCAGCAGGCATTCACTGGAATAATGGAAAAAGAAGCAGATTTCAGTCCAGTTCAAAGAGCTCACATCTGATGCAGCACGCATTAAAAAAAAAAATCAGCTGTCTGTAGATTTTGTGTGGCTTTTTTGTAATTTGAGGTTTGAAGGTTACTTCTGACTCTTTTATAAAGATGGTAGCAAAGAGCTGGAGTAAAGCAGAAAGAGACCCTTAACAAGCACAAGTACTGAGATGAGTAAGCAGAGAGGTAACAAAAGAGATAAAGTGGAGGAGAAATAGTCGTGTGTTTCTTAGTTTGATTTTTACTTCTCTGGTGAAAGGTTCGTAGACAAGGTCGTGGTGCTGGTGTGAGAGGCTGAACGCAGGCACACAGCCAAACTGGAGGGTAAGCGGGGTAAGCTGGTCCAGTCCTCAGCCTCTGGTTTCCCTGCCGCTGCTCTGCTTGAGCTGTAATCCCAATCAAGAGGATTTGTGTTTGAGGTCATTATTCTAACTGTAGAAAGGACACACATACACACACACACACAGGTGTAGTCACACGTACACAGCACATTTTGTACAGTCTGGTCGGAGAACTTGTGGCTCCTTGTTTGCATATCTGATTTTGTCCTATCTGAGGGACAGTATGTGAGCAATGTTTAAGCTATGTCCAGATAAGATTGTAAAACTGATTATTGTCATACTCGAACAATATCTGTTGCATCTCGTGCACATCTGCACAACGTCTTCTTGTGTATATCAGTTTTATTGTCTCCTGACACCCAGCTGTGTTGTGTCACTTTGCAGTTCGATGGGCTCAGGAGGAACAGCATAGGCGTGTATAGAAAGAGTAAGTAACACTGTTAGTTCATTAGTTTTGATGCTGGCTATTTTTCTGCTGTATTGACTCACAAAGAGACGGCGAGACTTTGATTTGAATAATTATGAAATCCACCTGAATGAAACAGAAAAATAGCCCGCTTGAATGACGGCTAATGTGTCAACCGTGTGTTTGAACTCAATCATTGCTACAGACTATGTCTCCATGGCTGTTGCTTCTGCCTCTCTGGCTATCCCCTGTGTCCTGTCGTGCTCAGACTCCAATCCCAGCAACGGGACATGTACCACGCCCGCCGTTCCCCCGCTCAGCCCCGTCGAAGTCGAGAAGGCAGCCTCTACCATCCAGACCCATTTCAGGAAGTTCCAACAGAAGAAACAGAAGAACGGCAAGTAGGCGGACAGACAGAGAGGGACGGGGGGGTCCCGGCGGAGACGCACCCGGAGGCAGGTTGGATTCACCAAAGGCTGGATGAACTCTGAGATGACGCACACAAACGCATACCTACACACTGATATGCAAATGTACATACATTCAAACTCAGTAGAGCTCTCTGAATTAGTGACACCGGATGAGCAGTAGCGTACATCCCCAACACTTCTTATAATATGCTATTTAACATTCAACCTGAATAATAAATGTGAATATACTGTACATCTGAATGAGTAGTTTTACTGTACTGTGATGACTGAGTGACTGTGCAAGAGTGAGTGACTGTGAGCATGCTGTAATTTATATGAGGCCATTGTTTTGAGTATATAAATGTGGAAAATGTTATATAAATAAAAATACATTTAACATTGTTGTCCTTTCAAAAAGAAACATGTTAAATTTTGATCAATCCATTGCAATAAACTCATCTTTCATTCCGTGTTGTTTCATTGCAGCATGTTGCCCTCTAGTGTTTTGATCAAGACCACATTTTCAATTAGTTCATCCCCAATGCAGTAGTTGCCTTAAACAGTCCCATGCAGTCTGCTTTTGTGACATATTCATACAATCTTTTAGGAGCCGTGTAGATCAATTACTAAAATAAAATTAAAGAAAATATTCGATAATCATATCAATAAACACAGTGAGGATAATAACATAGCCATGAAATTGCTAAATAATCACAACCATAATAATTGGCTGTTCACTGGCTCAGAACAAAGCAACAGCCAATCACACGTCTGTTTATCTTGTCTTGCTTGGCAGATAAAAACTTGATGAGCAGCAGCATCATTGTTAAGTAAAACTGGTTCTGAGCACGTGTTGTGTTACGAGAGAAACACGCCGATTAAACATTTTAAGCAGGTTTGTCAGAATTAAAAGAGAAAAAAATGACAATTTCATGGTGATACTCATTATTTTGTCTGTATTTATTCAAATAATTGTCACTTCATTGTCAAAGTATTTGATGAGACTTCAAGGTTCTGTGTAAGGTAAATGTTAGTTTATGCTCCCAAGAAACTGCCTTTCAATTTCAGACATATAACTGATCATTATTTATGCGCAGAGTTAAATTGTTTCAGATTGCCTGCTTACAGTTTTGATTTAATGTGCAAAGATTATTTTGTTAATCCTGTGAATGCCCCTCTACCTCTAGACGGCAGTGGCTCAGTGGTAGAGCAGCCGTCTACCAACCGAAGGGTCGGTGGTTCGATTCCTGCTCTTCCCAGTTGCTGTCGTTGTGTCCTTGGGCAAGACACTTTACCCAACTTTGCCTTGTATGAATGTT
>OOFC01050803.1:0-21721 GCA_900323345.1 Pseudochromis fuscus | reverse complement strand
TCTGCCCCAGGGCAGCTGTGGCTATCATAGCTTACCACCACTGGTATGACTGGGTGTGAATGAATAATGGTGTCTGTGAAGCGCTTTGAGTGTCAAGAAAAGCGCTGTATAAATCCAACCATTATTATTATTATTATTACCTCAGCAGAATGGAAGTTAATCATTGGTGCTAACAGTTTGTGATGATATGATTTTCTGTTACACTCAGATCTTCAGAGGTCAAACTCTGTATAGTCTGTGTGGAGATAAGAAGCAGGTCTTAGATTGCTCTTATAGGTTTCTTTGTAAGTGGCAAATGTCTAACAATAGTTTTCCCACTTAGGTAAGACTGTGACTTCCTTTAGTGTATGTCTATCTTTGGGAGGAAGATGACTCTTTGAGCAAAGAGTATAACAGGCCGAAGATTGTGTCCCCAACTTTGTCAGACTTGTACACCGCATGTGGTGCAGCTCTGACCCGGATTTTTAATAAATGTACATGAAGCACCAACAAGATAAGTCTTTATCTCTCACAACCTTCAACTCGCGCCCGGGTCCAACCAAAAAAGTAAAAAATATGGAAAGTATAAGATTAACCTGGGAAAAAACACCAGGTAAATAAATCGCGTATGCCTGCTGTGTTGTGTCCCACCCACAAACCTATCAGCAAGCATTACCCGAACATTGAGCTGCTGACAGAAAGTGACGTGTCAATCTAATCACCATAATTCCTCGTCCACTTGATTCCAGCTGATTCTGAAAGCCAGTGGTGTAGTCTACATGGGATGCAGGTATGCATCATTTACTCACTAGAAAAGGTCCAGAAACAACCACTAAAAAATGTGCAAAGATACCTATCAGCATGGTTTTGTGACATAACTTTAACTTTCCTTTCCTTTTCTGTGTTACTCATTTCTCACCTGAAACGCTCTTCAAACTGCTTCCTGTGACACCACAACAGTAGAATTCTGAAGATGACTTCTTCAACTTTCTCCTCCTTCGCCTGATGAAACGAAAGAGGGACTGTTTTCTGTAATGGAAGCAACCGAGTTAAGAGGAGCCGAGCCGAGTCGAGTCGAGCCGAGCCGAGTAGGTACAAGTGGAAAAGCACCAATAGAGGTTTTCTCAAGCGTGACATGACGTTGATTACTAAGGAAGCAGTGAAGTTGTGTCACGCGTGAGATGACAACTTGAATTGGTACAGCCATAGAACCAAATGACACAGCTTCAGTGTTTGGTTGATGCTAGTTGCTCTGTATCGGTCAGCGTTAGAGGATTAAATAATATTTTCCAAAATAGAGAGATATGGAGGTTGCCTCACTCAGTTTGATTGAAAGGAGATTGTTCTTTGGCAGCAATTAAGAAGCAGTGGTGAGTATAACGTTCATATTACATTTTATTGTATGAGACCACTTCTCCTAGTAGTGGGATTTCTGCAGCACTGTAGTGACAGTAAGTCAGCTGGCTGCTTTTTTAGGGTTGCGTTTTTTCCCTCGTGTTTGCGTGCGTGCAAGGTGCGTTTATGGACTCATAGCGGGAGTGGGCCCCACCAACTTTAGATGTGCTCCGCGGTCCATGGGTATGTGGATATACAAAACACAAAGCTGAAAGGATAAAAGAGTCAAACATAAATAAACAATAGAATACTGTCCTCACCAAGTTCTTCTTATTAAAAACTGAATATAGTCTTAGTCTTACTCTCAAATGCTACACGATTCTTGAAAGAATGAACAATATCATCACAGTTTATAAAAAGATAGCTTTATTGCACAAGGTGTTGAGTACTCTTTTTTCCGTTTTTGTTGGTTTTCATAAAAAAGAAAATGTAGAGTTAAACACAAGCAATTGCAAATTGAAGCAACGTTTCCCCATAAAAGTTTTAAGGAACAACCTCTGGATTTTTAAAATGGTTTCTTTAATCCCCTTTTAAACTATTCAATTCACCATTTCCCTTTTTCTTTTATAACCAGCAAAATTTTCAGAACATGCAATGCTGCTGTCCCTCCCCCCAAAAAGTGGAACAATTAAAAAAAAGCAAACTCTAAATTAAGCAAAGTAAAAAATAATAAAATAAAATTGAAAAATAAAAAAAACAACGCAACAAAAGGCCCTGTAAAAGAAGAAACCAATATTGTTAGCTATGCATGGTCCACTCTGACATGTTTTAACTGGTCCATAAATCAAGATAAAGCAGTGTCTGTATAATTCTATAGTTTTTCATTAAGTCCTCTTCTGTTTCATTACAATAACTTCAGTTCAAAGTTTACATTGTGCCCTGGTTTTTAGTGAAGATGTCGAAAATAGTACTCATTTATACAAAACACTTTCCTATGTACACAAGTCTTCTATTATGGAGTAGAAATTATGTTGAGCAGGTGGGCTAAAGGGTTACAGTGAGGGGGAGGGAAGGGGGGTTCTGATTGGTTGGAAAATGTAGAAAAGGTTGGGGGGAAGTGGATCATGTGAAGTTCGCCTTACAAACACAGCGGGGGTCAGTTTGAAAGCATGTTGTTGTATTTTAAGGAAAAATCCACCCAAGATCACTCGATGATTGTAAATTATTTAAACGTTTTTGGAAAATTGCCCAGATAAACAAAAGCCTTAGTAAAAAAAAGAAGTAATGTACTCAACACTAATATAATACATATTTAATTAATTAATAAATCACTAAGAATAACAGATTTATGAATTATTTTAAACATGTTTTATTAATCATGTTTTCTTCAAAAAGCCTCCACAAGGCCAATTAACTCTGAGCAAATTTAGTAAGAGCTGCAAAATTATGTGGATATAGGCATCGCTATTACCAGGCCACAGCATGTGATAGTTTTACTTCCACCTTGTAAGTTACAGCCTTATAACAAGTCAGTGAACACCAGTGTTATTGAACCCAAACGAAATATTCTCAACTGCAACTCCACCAAACTGGATGCTACAGAAAATAAGCAGGTCAAATATTACATCCATTTTAATCAAAGTACTCGGCTAGTTGGTTTTCCATGACAGATTTTTCCTGGTCTTGGTCCAGCGATCTCCAGGCAGGGGTCAAATTTAGTTACTATGGACGTTTGTAGTTTGCCTCAAAACCAGGAAGTTAATGTTTGTTTGTGCAAGGAAATAAAAAAATGCTAATCCAAATATGTTGAGAATAAGAGGACATCTGCAATTTTTTCATTAGAAATGTCTCTCTTCCTGATTCATGATTAGCAAAGAACTCACATAAAACCACTGGAGGGTGGAGTTTTCTTTAAAGACAGACACGACATTTACTTTGAGCAAACTGACAGGAGATCAGTGTTGAAGCAACTTCACTGAAGAACTGGGGGAAGCAGGTTGGACAGAAGTTTATTTCATCACTCCAACCAATATATCCATACAACTGGAGTAAGGAAGCCCTGTTTTTGGTTGTAAAAAAAACAGGCCCGCCCCATTCCCATACTCATGTTATTCTGAAGACAAGTATTTGCATCACTTGAAACATAAAGGCCAAATTAAAAAGAAAAAAAAAGGCAACATAACCATTAGCAATGAAAAGCAAAATACATGTCTTTCTTGTCCTGTTTCAAAATAAAAGGCAGTTATCATTTTTACTGTTTGGTATGTTCATTGGCCTGCAGTCCTGGAGTTTAGGGAGGATTTGCTATGACACAGATGAGAAACAGAAATACTTGTTGGTCTGTTTGTCTTCATTAATTATCGTCAGGTTAATGGCATTGAGTCTGTGAACACACCTTTGGAAGGTACAATACAACATAATACAAGAGGCTCACTTACTGTATAGGCTGTCCTTGTTTTACCGTTTTCTTTTTCAACACCACACTTTCTGCACTGAGCCATTGACCACAGTTAACCAGCGACACAATCTCACACTATAATTTGACTTTACTGTGCTTGTCCTTTCAGCTGCTGCTACCTGCTGCACAGGCGCTGCAGCGGGAACATTTACAAAATCACAAGGGGGGGTTTTGTCATATCATTCCTCAAACCTCAGTTTCACCATTTTACTTTCTTTCACACAACTTCCTTTCTCACCAAGATCTTCCGTCCATGGTTGTGCTACCCGTTTAAACTTCCATATTCGTTTTTCTTCTTTCCATCTTGCAATTTTTTTTTCCACTCTGAGCGATTGTCTTGTGATCTTTTATATATATTTTCAATTAGAACGGCTTTTATATTTCTCTGCTTTTTTCAATATTCATATATTTGCTATATATTTGAATAGAAATATATATGTACATACTTTTGAAAACAAACATATATCATATCTTTTTCTTTTTTCTATTGCGAGGGCCCTGATGTTACGTTTTACCATTGCAAAACATTTGGAGCAACTCTTCTTTTTTGGAACGATCCTTGTTATGGGATTAACCTTTGGGAGAAGAAATGAAAAAAAGAGGAAAAAAATAAAATAACAGATACAGTACCATGCATAAAGCTAAAATCAATTTCCGTGATTTGGAGGGACTTGAAAAGACTTCTTTTAGTTTTGAAGACCACTTACTTCTGAAGAAAAATTGTATCTCTCTGCTACTGTTTCAAATTCTATTAACACTTGTTCGCTCGGACTATAATCTCAAACTTTTGTTCATAAATTCAAGATCATACAAATATGATTTTTTTTCTTATACATCTCTATAAATTTGTTGTATGTTTGCACACAATTGACACTGAACATCAAACAGCATTTCTACCTGTCTGTGCATATTAGACCTCGTCTCTCAGTCTGTCTTCTTGACTAGCCAGTGTGCTAGCAGTAGGTCACAGTGACGCTGTATGGATATGATGGGGGAACTGGATGCGTGAAAGTGGGAGAGGATGGAGGGGGATAAAGGGGGTGCAGGTAAAATGAGGTAATGAAAAAGAATAATGATATTGCGACACCATGATGAATCATAAAAGGGTCTCTTCCTTCTTTGCGCTGAGGAAGTTCAAGAGAGAAAAGGAGGAGCCTATTTCTTATCATCTGCAATTGCTCTCTTTTGAACCCACTTCTTCTTCTTCTTTTTCTTCTTCTTCTTCTTCTTCAGTATTTTTCATTTCCTAAGTCATGTTGTCAATTACAGTTAACAAAACAAAGTTCAAAATGCTGGACCAAATTAGGATCATAGTGTTACATCACCAGCATCATCATTGTTACTGTCCCATATCCCCTTTCACAGGTACAAAATGAACGATGGGGGGTTCAGTTTTGACACAGACGTCTGCCCGAGAGGTCAGCATACAGATTGATTTTAAAAAGGTCCATTGTTGGTGTGTGCCTGCCACATGTATACATATATATTTACACATATACATCCACACACACACACACGCGCGCGCACACACGCACACACACAGGCTTGTGAAGTTTTCTGTTACTTGGATCCATTCTAACTTTTTCTTTAGTGCACATGAGATTATATTTCCATCATCTGAAAATAAACAGAAAACTGATGAAAAAAAGAAAAGAGGTTTGGATTCATCTTTCACTTGATGATGATGCTTGACATTTTTTATCTTCTCTGCTTTGAGTCTGTTTATAAAAGCATCAATTAAGACCACTATGCTGTGTCATCCATTGCATGTATAAGAAAATTCCTCGTCTCAAAACTGATATTGAGACAACAGTCCTTCCACTGCCTCTAATGTGTGAATCCACGATGGAGTAACCTCTCAGAGCCAGTGTAACACCAAGGTTGGTGCTTTATGCATACAGTAAAAGCATCCTGCCATTGCACAATGCTGTGATATGAGCTCCTTTTCCATCAGAGGCCAGAAAAGTAACATTTTTAAAAACCTAAAAATCTCAACACACATCTGTGTGAAACTCAAGCGACCTGGTTCATTCTACGACTGTCTTGATCCAGAAAACAAGACAGTGCACGTGGAAAGCATTTTGTGCATAAGTACTGTGTCCTTGCCAGATAATGAAAGTATGGAGTGAACAGATAATCATTTATATTTTGGCAAGTGATTTCCAGGGTGATGAAATAAGAGAGAAAAATGACACAATAATAACAGAAAGCAATCAGGCAGAAAGAAAGGCAAACCCCTGTGCTGTGGAGACCCAACTCTGACCCCTTCATACAATAGTGTCAATGGGAACCCAACCACCCCCTGCAGCCTGGCGCAGCGCAGGCACTGACGGGTAAGCTGTGCATGTGTATGTTCCTCACCCAAATTTTCCATAGAGGCTCCAGGCAAGCGCCAGCTTGACCAGCATTCTATTAAGAGTTACAGTGACAGGCCGCAGTGATGGCAGGCTACACCAGTGTGTAGGACTTGGAGTAGGCCCCTGCCCCTCCATCCCTCTGCTTCTGCAGTCTGCCTAAGCCCGAGGAGCTGCTCTCCAGGAGAGAGTCTCTGGATCCTCCCATCTTGGAGGAAGATGAGGAGGCACCTCCAGGGGTCCCTCCTGTGGCCCCGGCTGCCCCACCTCCACCGGAGGATGATGATGCCCCAGCGGCTGCAGCAGTTGCAGCAGCAGCTGCTGCTGCACTCTGTGCCACTGAGGAAGAAGAGCCAGGCATGGTGAGAGTCCTCTGAGGAAGTGTGGAGCTGCTAGAGCTAGCTGATGCCCCTCCACTCCCACTACCTCCACCACCGCCTCCTGTTGCTCCTCCAGAGGAAGCCCCAGAGGAAGTGAGGTTGGACAGGCCAGAGTGGCCCATGCTTAGGGCCTGCTGCTTTGCAGAGTCCATAGTTACATGACGGCCCTGGGTGTGGTATGCCCGTTGGGCTAGGCCACGAATAGAGGCTTCGCGTGGTGGAACCACTGGACAAGGGTCATGATGTTCTGACTGCTTGCGGAAAAAGGGATCTGACTTCATGTAGAGGGGGAGGTTGCAGTAGTCACCTGGAGCAGAAAAGTCAAATTCAATGTAACTACAAAAGCCTGCAAATGTCAAGGGCTATAATGGTTACTGTTCCTGTGCACTAAAAAATATTAGCTCTACATTTATCTAAACCACTGATTACAATAAATTTGATAGGACACAATTACCCCAGGAAGCTCAGTATATTGAAATAGTAACATATAATTTTTGTTATCCACACCACTATTATGTTATCTAAATAAAGTTTGATCCAGATGTATCCATAGCAGTTTAAACCTTTGACCCAGTTATGTTTATGTTTAGAAAGATGAAATAACACCATGCATTGTAGCAACCACTCACTCTTGGCGCGGTGTGGAATGGGCACAGCTACATTCTTGCCACGGTCGTAGTCTTGGGGTTTGGGTGGCGAGGCAGTGAAACGGCAGATACCGGGCTCTGACGGTGTGCTCATAGACGTCATGCTGTCTGCATTGTCATTGGTGCCTGTGGTCATCTGATCAGATGAGCTGTCAGAGATAAAGCACTCTGTAATCTCAAATTTGGCATGTTGCAGGTGTTCCTCCAGCTTGGCATGCTCATACGCTCTCGCCAGCTCCTCGTAGGTGGAGGAGGCGCTCTCCGTCGACACCATGCTGTTGCGACCTTTATCTATGGAAGAGAAAACGAAAGGAGATGAAGACGAGCACATTTTATCCAGGTTTATAATCACTGTTGAGATGTAGCCTATCGCAAAATCACATTCATCTCCACTTTTGAAAGTTAATTAAATGCACATGCTAATGGCTGTAAGTGTCATTTCACCCATGTACCAACCTGTGTCCTGTGAGAGGCTGGCACTGTAGCTGTCACTCTCTGTGACAGTGATGCCATGCTGGGAGCCAACTGTGCGCCAGTCTGAGGTGAGAGTGCGGGCTGGCGTAGAGGCCTGGCACTTGGTCAGAGTCCACTGACTGGAGTAGCGGTTCCTGATGCTGTGAGCTGACTTGACACTCTTCCTCGACACCGGGTCTGGTAGTGAGTGAACGAGGAAATAAGAAGTTGCATGTCACAGAGGCTGTTTGCAGCCAGGAAAATGAACAAGCACTTGCAAAAGACTGATTCATCTTGAACGACACACTAAGAAATTAACTGAAAATCTGGGTGCGAGTTACACTGTATCTGCTGTGAATAAGACATTTGCACCACCTTCTGTAATGCTGCTTTAAGCCTTTACTGATAAAATGGACAGAAAAGGAGAGAACTTACTGGTTCCTGGTCTGATGTCAGACATGTCAATCAAAGGACCGGTGTTTTGGATGAGTGCAGGGTGATGGACGGACACACCGGTGCAGAAGCTCTGAGGGTTCCCAGTTTGGTTGAACTCTGTATCAGTCACAGGAATAGTGGCCTTGTCCTCACCTTCAGGAGACAGAATGACTCATTGATGAAGTGATTATTTGATCTTAAACCCTACGCAGACATGTGAACCCACACAAACAACTCCCTCTCTTCTTCTTCTTACCAATTTGCTTGATGCCTTCTTTGTCCTCAATAAGCAGCTGCACTCTGGGGATGTCAATGTGCAGCCGTGGGCCCTGAGGAGGTCCTTTAACCGGGGTGTCAAAGCTGCGGTTGTTTTTACTAATCCACACATACAAGACAAGAACAAACAAACATTTTTGAGAAAATACAAAATGTGGATTTGTGAAGTGATTACACTAAATAATATTTCAGACCAGCCTTACCTGATCAGCATCTCTGCCAGGCTTTTGGCATCTAGAAAGAGCAGAGAATAGAACAAATTATTTCTCTCTGGCAAACAAATTATTTAAAACAATAAAATAAACACAACTCCAGAGACTTAATTCAAGATTCTCTCTGAAGTCTCCTTCAGGAATTTCTTGGATGAAAGCTGAGCTCTCGGTGCCAATTCATTGTTACCACTTCTCTCCCTTTCCTCTTACTTCTTCCCGTACCTCTCAATCTCTTCAGCCTCTTCTCTTTGCGTTTCTTGCGAATGATAAAGAGCAGCGCAACGCCCAGAGTGACGAGGATCACAGGACAGCCAATAGAAAACAGCTTCTTGACATCGTCGTTCTTTTCCAGGGGGGATTTAATTGGAGGAATTGTGCCTGTACACACCCAGGAGGAGAGAAGATTAGTTTCTACTCTTTCATGATTCTACAATGTGCAGAATTCTGTGATTTTATTTTTATCAAAGCAACAGACAATGTCCTAAACAACAAGTGTCCCACTCACTGCCATCATAATCCAGTGTTGCAAACTGGGAGCTTTGGTTGCCACAGCCAGCGCTGTTACACGCTTTCATCTTCAGCTCATACCAGGTGGCTTCACGCAGTTCTGCCAGGAACACATCTGTGGTGGCGTTGGTACGCACACTCTGCCACGTCCATGTACCTGCACACACACACAATAATTGTTAATATTTCTTTTTTTTACCATAAAAATATGTATTTGCTGCAGAAAATTTCCAAACATTTCCACTGACTGAAACCTCAAACAGGAGCAACTCACCTTTTGGTCTAAACTCTAGTGTGACAGCGCTGATTGGGCAGCCTCCACTGGCCCAGCCCTGCAGGTTGAGGCGGGCGTGGCTGGAGTTAATGTGGGTGAAGACAGGCTGATCTTTGTTAAACTGGGGTTCTGTAAAAACAGCAAAGTGATGATATATTAGGCTACATCCATTCAGATTACTAAAGTATCACATTTATTGAGATGTTTTACAGGTACCTGGGGATTACAAGTCAGTGTAAGACAACATCACTGAACAATCTGCTTATGTAGAACTGCAAGAAACTAAGTCAGAGCTAGTTTTCCAAAAGTACATGAAACTGAATAAATGTAGTTGACCTATGATTTTTTTATTTAACTATAGATTTATTCACATGTATGAGGCCTCTCAGAAAACCTGATGTTTTCATTCTCATTTTTGTCTTGTTCAGATGTTGAGATTTGTCAATGAAAATCGAGCATACAGAAAGTAAGACATTGTCTATAAAGATGCCAGAAAACCCCATTTGGGACAATGAGTGTAAAGCATGTAGCACAGAAAGAGGAAACTTTGTTTCCACAGATAAAAACAGGAATCATTTAATAATCCACAGCTTCTAAAGTCTGTTCTATGATTTTTGGGTTCTGATGTCTGATCTTTTCGCTGTTGGACAAATGTTACATATTCAAGGCTTCATAGTCGAGTGCATCACAGAGACCTGTCAGATGTGACCTATTTTCTAATTAGGTTTAGTCAGTAAAATGTGCCATCAGTTACTGTGAGTCAGAGTGAAGTCTGTGACTCCTTTGTGAAAAATGTCTATTTTATATATTTCACTTGGATCATTCACTGATTTCTTTCATCACAGATTCCACCGTCTCACCTCTGCCGTGGGTCTTTGCCTCGATGATCTCGCTGATGCGTCCGGCTCCGACACTGTTCTTGGCAGCCAACTTGACTTTATACCAGGTCCCACAGCGCAGGTTGTCTAATTTGAAGGAGCGCTCAGTGGAACTGATGAAAACATCTTTCCATTCCTCTGTGTTGTCCACAGAGTACTGTAGCACAAAACCTGCACAGGAAGGAACAATAGTAAGTATTCATATTTGTTTATTATGTGATTCTCTGACTTTATGATATTGGTTCCTATGCTGTCCACTAGATGGCAGTGTAGGATTGCACTTATCCTGCCCAGTTAAGCCCCAGTTGGAGGACGGTCTAGCTGCTCTCTGTCTGAGCCGCCATTAGTTACCCACAAACCCCAAGACTAGGATGGCGCTGACTGAGCATCTATGCAAATGAGGGTATGCAATATGGTGACTGTTTTTATAATCAGCTGCCTCGGAGAGCCAACTCCCTCCTGCTCTGAGACACTTTCCATCTAATCCTCTGTCTGTCTTTCCTTCTGTCTGTATATAATTATGCATATATGAATGTCTTCCTTCTCTGTGTGTCTTTGTACTCTTTGTACCATCTTTTTTCCCCCCTCAGTCTCTCGCTAACAGATGGTGTGATAGAGTCCAAAACATTAGAAGGGTTAACATGTGCAGATCGAGCAGTGTTTGTTTGTAAGTTTTATAGTCACCCTCTGTCTGTCACAGAACAGAAGAGGACACAGCAGAACGTAACAGCAGATAGCAGAGAGAACAGTACAGGACGGCGTGATAACAAACTCCAACAACACAGTAACAGGATACTGTAGAACAGATTAGCAATTCTCAGAGCTCAATTAGCAGCCTACACAATTTGTACATTTGTTTATCAGTTTGTTTTATATTTTATTTTACACAGGCTGCAAAAAGGCCTCATAATTAGCTTTTTTTTATATTAAACTGTAAAAAAACGCTAAAATGTTTTATCTAAATGGTCTGAACTAGTAATTCAAAATAGATGTTTAATGGGGAACTTCAGCATTGCCTTCTGCTGACACTGTGCAGATGGCATCACAGACACACTGGTATACATTAAGGATATACAGCTAGGCCTCATGGATATGTGAGACAGTGGAGGACATATGTAAATACTACTTGGTGACGCACTGTTACAATTTGATTTTAAAGCTGCACATCCAACATTTACCTGTCTGCCCCACAGTTGATTACTTTATTTTTTCCATGGTCCTATTGCACAAAAATGCCTTCCTTGGCCATATGATCACATGATCAACTCAAATATATTATATCCTGTCAACCTTTGAAGCTTTAAAATATACTTTATGCAATGGTTAAAAAAAAATTTGGTACAAAAAGTCTCCCTCTGTGCGGTTGTGTCTTAAACCACTACACCAAAATCAATACACGCCCGGTGCTTGAAAGAGTCATGTAGACATAAAAAGCAAAAAGCATAAAGAGTCAGACTGATGATGCTGCAACACCCTCATACTGACAAATAGCATGAACAAAGAAAACAGCTACAATTTGCATGCATGCTCATGCAGGCACACACACCGTGGCCATCCTCACACGCACATACATCACCGATAATCAGATAATCAAACAGACACTCAGTTAACACAAAACATAAAGCCAGGACAGCATTCGATAAACAACTAGATTATCATGCACACTAACAATGTACCAGGTAAAAGACAAAGGGAGGACAGACAGGGGTAAACTGAGACGTGACAGACATATCGGCTTTCAGTGTTTGGGCCGCGAACCTCTGATAGAGCTGCCTCCGTTGTCTCCTGGTATCCAGGCCAGAGTGATGGAGGAGGTGGAGGTGGTGGAAACGGTCAGACGAGGCTGGTCTGGAGGAACTGAGGAGGAAAGACAAAACTGCTGAATAACACCTGCACTTATACATTACAATCAGAAAATATCACAGCTGTAAACAGTATGCTGTGTGTGTGTAGGTGTATCATGATAGGTGTTTTCCTACCTTGTACCAAAAGGTTAACTATAATAGTGTCAAAGCCCAGCGTGTTTGTGGCTGTGCAGGTGTAGTAACCAGAATCTTCAGCTTTGACAGAGCGCAGCACCAGTGTCCCATTGGCCAGAATGAGACGTTGTCCATCCAGAGACACTGGGATGGCTGTGTCCTCACTAACAGACGAAGAAAAGAAACAACATCAGGTTTGTATTAGAGACGTTTTTCCTAAAGATGTCCTCTATGTATCTATGTATCTATGAATCTATCTATCTATCTATCTATCTATCTATCTATCTATCTATCTATCTATCTATCTATCTATCCATCTATCTATCTATCTATCTATCTATCTATCTATCTATCTATCTATCTATCTATCTATCTATCTATCTATCTATCTATCTATCTATCCATCCATCCATCCATCATCTATCTATCTATCTATCTATCTATCTATCTATCTATCTATCTATAAGAACTCCATAACCCATCACCAAACCCAACAGGATTTGCTGACCTGATGAGAAAACCACTGAGAGACTCTCAGGTTGATCCAGAGCAGGAGCAGAGTTTGTCTGAAGTGACACCAGAGGAGGATGGAGGTGGACTGGACTCGTTAACAGAACAAAGCAGATGGACGGCACCATGAAAGACTTGTGTTCACACATCAAACCAAACTCTGCTATAAGAAACATACCTGGAGCTCCAGCTGACTGGTGATGAAAAGATGTCTTCTGCATTGTGTTGAACAGTTGAATGTGTCTTCCTGACAGTAACTGTTTTCATTACATGAGATTCCTGATGTTATCTTGATTTAACTGATGGCCATGTTAAAGATGCATTAATGATGAGAGTCGTCTTTTATTCTAATTAGCAGTGATGTTTACATCCTGTCATCATGCAGCTGTTGAACATGGTCCTTAAATAAACTGTTGGAGCCTCATCAGAGGTTCTGTGAACAACAGCACCACAAACACTGCAGTTTGTTCAGCACGCACACACACACACACACACACACACACACACACACACACACACACATGCACACATGCACACATGCACACATATCCTGAGCACAAGCTGTAATTTGTAAGACATCATTTTTGGTATTAATATCAGCGTTGTCAGTGGCTTGACTGGTGGCGTACTGGGTTTCACTGGTCTCACACACTCAGTGCAGGATTTCATAACAGTTCAAAACAGAGAGAGATTGTCATCAATTTGTTGTGCTCCCTGGAGGATGTTGTCATCTGAAAAGCACATTTAACCTTTCAGATCTTTCCAGAAATATTATTTTCTCCGCTGCAACATTCACTCCATCATCACTATAGACAAGCTGAGTTGAAATTTACATTAGCAAAAATCCTTCAGAGGATGCTCTGTGGCTCTGGTAGGTAGCAACCCTCCACTCTCCTCCTCCTCCACCACCACCACGACTCCAGCTTACGAATGCTTGTGAATTCCACAGAAGTTTGAGCTATCTCCCTTCATCTGCTGTCACCATGGTCCTCAGCATGCTTTCACCTCCATCCTAATCCCCCACTTCAGCTGAAAGTCAGGATGACAGCTCTGGCTCTTGTCCTCTCTGCGTGTGTTTGTGTTCGCTCTTTCGACTCCAGCTGCATCCACCTGCTCTCGGAGCGGTGGAGGCTGCACGCAGACACGTACGACTAACCACTGGCATCACTGGAATTTTCACGCTCAAATACTCCAGTCAATTGTTTTGTTAGTGCATATATTGAAGTAACTGAGTTATCTTAATAACGGGTACACCAACTTCCTTTGATTTTTCAGGCAACAGGTAACTAGTTTCTGCAGACATCTCCCAGGATGCAAAGAGCCACATTCTCACACTGGCACCTACACTGGATGTTCACAATACCATTAAAAAAAAAAAAAAAAAAAAAAATCTCTATATTCACTCTGTTGCTTTCTCTCGTGACATATTCAGAACAAACTCTTTTTTTTCCGAGACAAAGAGGAAGACTTGTAGCCCTTAGGATTGTTTACAATAAATGCCACATCCCATCAAGCTAACCACTTAGGCTTGGTTGGAAAGTTTCACTTTCACATTGTGAAAATAACAAGCCTGTGACACAAGATGCCACAACCTCGGCGGGTAATTAGAGGAAATGTGCGACCAAGTAGATGGAAACTTGAGGATTTAAATGTGGTATTAACTTGGGTGCAAAGCAAGAAACAACAGTTTGAGGTGTACAGAACACATGAGGGGAGGCAGTGGAGAGTGGAAACATGACGGCTGTGGAGGCTTGTGAGTGGTGTCCACTGGTAGCAGCTGATACTGTCACTGTGGAAAACAAATAAAAATTGATTTATTGATTTATTGGAATGAATCAGTGTTACCATCAAATCTATTCTGTAATGATTACATACAGGATTATTGCTTTTTTTTTAAAAAATTGATTGTATACAAATACAAAATTCAATTTCACAGATAATGGATTAAAAATGAGAAAAACTCACCACCTGACCTCACAGTAAGAACAGGGCTTAATAATGTCTCAAAAACCTGTGATATTTATATAGATTTTATAATTTTCCCTCGTCCTTTTCTGTTATGATCGTGGTCAAAAGTCTCTCAGAAAAGGCCTTTGATTTCTGATTCAACATTAACTTAAATTGTATATATTTTTATTCAGGCACAAATACTAGAAGTATTTGTTTAGAGGTGGTTTAATTAAAAATGTATCATGTATTTAATCGTAAGTTTGTATTGACACAAGTTTCAATGGTAAATGCAAAGCTGGGTAACAGTGCACAGTCAGACAGAGGAGCCCCGGCAGGAAACCAGCAGCTTATATGTCTCCGGTCTCTGCTGATTAACATGGATAACTTTGACCCACAGAATGGGTGAGGATTCCTGTCTAATTGAATTACTGTCAGTCTTCTAGCCTCCAAATATTGTCTTGAACTTATACCCTCCTCTGTTGCCAGAAACTATTTACATTACATATAGCTTAGAGTCCCCCACATCCCCCTTTTTGTTTTACTTAATTACAATTTACTTTTAGGCTCTGGTTGTTATTTTATTTGACTAAAAATTACAAAAATGATTCATTAAAAGTAGCTATAATGAATGATAATAATTATAAAGGTGAATAACAATGCAGTTTTTTGGAACAGAACTAAACACCTGCTGTGATGGCCATAAAATACAATCCTCTAAAGCTTAGATAATATGAATAAAGCTTAGCTAATGACTGGCATACAGAGCTCTGACCTCAGGGTAATACAGGACAGACTGAAGGGAGAAAGCTTGTCTCTGACTCTCATTCTGATGTTAAAGTCAAAGTTATGTCACTTATTGCATTGCTCTGGAATGAGGTGCAAAAACATGGCTGCCAGCTCATTTCCCCCTCAGGCCCTTCAAAACCCCAAAGGTGGGACTCGTGGTGTTTTACGCACGTTATCCATTTTGCATCATAGAGCAACACAGAGTAAAGACGCTTCAGTGATATGCGTCCTCCCGCTGATGAACAGCTTTTCGCACACTTGTTAACATCTAGCAACAGCTCCCTTATATAAAATGCATTTGACTTGGACATTGAAGACACACCGACATGAACATTCTATTAAATATGCATATCTCAAGTGTCCACGTCGGATTCCAAAGTGGACAGTCGAAGATTTACGGCACCATTGACCCTCATTGCTTTCCTGCTTCCTCAAGAGAACCTGCCACAGGCTGCGTGCCAAATGCTTTAAAATTTAAAGAGGTGAT
Organism: Pseudochromis fuscus; assembly: GCA_900323345.1. NCBI lineage: Eukaryota > Metazoa > Chordata > Actinopteri > Pseudochromidae > Pseudochromis > Pseudochromis fuscus. The sequence continues at coordinate 5,821 of OOFC01050803.1, read as the reverse complement.
GAAGAAACTATCCAGAGGAGACAAAAACACATCAGTTCTGCCACAATAAGACTTTCCTCTTCCGTCCTCCCAACCTCTTCCCTCCAGTTGATCTGTCTTACCCCGAACGCTCATTAACAGCAATTTCAACTTGTTTTTATATTAAGACAACTAGCCATTCAAGGTTATTGTTGTGGTTATGTATATGGAAAGCATGGGAAAATCAGATAAACCGCTCTCTGCAAAATCCCTACAGGAATGAGGAAATCCTTGGTTTAGCTTCCAATGGATAGTTCTTTAATACAATGATGTGTAAATGACCAGCAAGCTTTACATGCCAAGACTGCAAGGCAGAGATATTGGAAACTTCATCATTGTTATTGCCATGTGAACAGCTTTTCCTGTGCCTTTTCACAGACTGCAGGATGACGGAGGCTCGGGGAGGGTGTAGGGAGAAGAGGAGCGTTTTTTCTTCAGGACATTTGCTGCGAGCAGAACACCTGTACTCTACCCAGGCTTCCTACAGCACTCTGAATTTGACCTCGGTTTTCCAGTTTAAGTGTCTCCAGCTTCTCCGAAATGTCAGGACGCCACATACCTCTATTGTTTCTGACATGTTCTCTTGACAGAGGCTCAGATAAAAAATAAAAAATTTTAAAAATGACCTGTTTTTTGAACTGGCATGGATGACATTCCTTTCAAAGAGCAACTGAGAAAACACAAACTCCCATATTCTCTCAGCAACGCTCTGATTTGTCCACACTTACCGGCGAGCGGCGTGACAATAACTCCGGAGTGTCTCATAAGTGCTTTATATTGACCTTAAAGCATTTTCTGACCGCAAACACAACCGCAAACAGGGAGAGCATTTTCTCCCGTGGGTAGGAGATGATATTCGCTGACAGGCACACAGGATCACTGTCTGCTGCTCTGAGCTGACCCTCCACAGGCAGCAGCACCTTCCTTTGCTCCAGGCCTCCAGCCTGAAAATCTCCCTCACTGCAGCAGAGATTGGGTTCCCGGTCCCTCTCCTCTCCTGGGACTGACCCAGGCTGGGGAACAGGGGGCTTTCACGGGGAGATCACAGGTGCTTATATACAAAATGGCAATTTTCTTCTTCCATAATTCCATGTTACTGCATTACCAGATCTTATCGTGAGGCCAGTATCTCATTCCTGAGGTTTTAGACGTTAATGAAAGATGCTTTGCCTCTGGCCACTGGGGGCTAAATCAACAAGCCTAGGATTCCTGTTGGCCTTTGTAGGGGAATACCAAAGACAGAGAGCAGACTGAACTGAGGTCAGAGACAAAGCATGTAGCTGAAGATGGAAATGCTGCGCCCAAAACAACGTCGTGAGCAATCTAGTGCAGTGGTCCCCAACTGCTTTTGTCAGACTTACACCCAGAGGCCGATCAGGGGCGACATCACCTCTCATGCTCCAAACGTGTTCAACTAGATGGTTAAACTATTAATTACAGAAAAATGGTTATTGCTGCAATAATGTTTTTATACAACTTTACTGCATTTACACTGAGAGAAGCAGAAGCTGTTAGTTATTACTTTATATTATATCAACCATTTGTTCACCACCTTTAGCTATTTCAGTCATTTAGCTGGTAATTTAATCTGTGTGAATATTTATCCATTGACTGTCTGCTATTTCACTATCTATTTAAACTTTTTATATATTTAGGCTAGCAATATTACCCATTTAACCTTTGACCTATTTTGAGCTAATTAAACAGTGTATCTAACTCTTTTAACCTGTTGTCTATGTTTAACTCTCTACTTAATCATTTATCCATTATTTTTACACTATTTTTACTTTTAGCTTTGTAATTCATGTGATTATACATTAGCCCACTTATATTAAACAATTTGAATCTTTTATTAATTATGTTTCAGACATCTCTTACAACTTTTAATCATTAGCTTCATGTTTAACTGATTAAACCTCTCTCCCAAGTCACTAATTGCTTACTAATTTCTACATTTCACATTCATATTTTTTAATCAAAACATAATTTTTGGTAATTTTTTTCTTTCTAAATTAGTCGAGCTTCTTCACAGACTTCCCATGCAGTCCCTCGCACCTGTAAAGACACTCTCTGGGATACAACTACCTCTGGTTGGGAATCACTGATCTGGTGCACATTAGCAAGCCAACTTAAACATATTAACCTTCTTATCATTCCCCGGTCACACATAATAACCATCTGACACATAGTGTCATAGTGTACCATTATATAAACAGAAACATGAAAATGAATGTACCTCAATCTTTGTACGCCATGGTACAATAATACAAAATGAATGGCGTATTATTCTTTTCACTGGAGAATTGAAATATTTTGATAATTACTTTTTATGCCCTTGGTGTGCCCTGGAATCAGACTAAAACAACCTCAACAATATGTGTTGAGGATATGTAATTTCAGCCACTTAGGATCATTAAAAAGAGATCATATTGAATATCACTTTTTGAGAGGGAAAGAGAAAGCGAGAAAGAAATAAAGAAGAGATTTGTTTGTCAGTCAATTCCAACCCACTCAATCTCCTTAGCCTCATGAAAGAGGGGGAGAGAAAGGGTCGGGGTCAGCTTTCTGTAAATCTTCTGATGAAATGTTGACAAAACAGCCAATTTTCTGTAATTTTGCTGCGGCCCTCTTTCAGCAGCTTACTCACTCAGAACCCCTTCATTTCAAACAGCAGCACACTGCGACCTCTGACATGTATCTCGTCCCTGACTTCTTTGGCCTGGCAGAAAGACGTAACAGTTGTGCCTTTTAGGTCAGGTGGATGCCGTTTAAGAAGCCAGCTTCATAAAGGACGCCTTTGTCTCTCAAACAGGCTCTCCTGGGCCCCAGTAAAAGGATAAGAAATGTAGTTAATAGCTCAGGAGTGGCCTAATCATCAGCTGCCATTACTGCTCCAATATCAGCAGAGATGACAGACTTATCAATAACAAAGGCCCAGCTGAAGCCTCCACCGCTCTGTCATTTTGATCTTTGCTCCACTAATCAGAGCTTTCATTTGAGCTAAGCACCGGGCAGCACACCTCTCATTCTCTTCATGCTGTGCCAGATATCACTCATCTTTACAAGCCACTCTGTATTCCCTCAACCCCAGGCCACCATTTCCACAAATTGGCTTAATTTCTCAGGCAAATATATGACACATCTGAGAGCTCATTATCCTCGCAATGCAAGTAATTATTGTACTTACTGGTAAAACTCTTTTAGCATTCGAGGTTTTGTCTTGAATGGCTTTGGTCGGAGTCCAGCTGATTTTTAAAATGAAATAAAGATATGTCAAACTGACTATCATTGTGGTATATGAAATTTTCATGAGATTATACTGTGTTTGCCTTAATGGTGAACTTCTAAAAGCACGAGAGGATTTTGATTTGTGTTCTTTATACTGTTTGTCTAATATGAAGTCTGCACTAAAGAAGTTGTCACACATTTTATGTTGCAAAACAAAAACACTGACGTTAATAAAAAGTTGTCAATCATCTATACACATTGTAACTGTTGATGTCATTAGCCTAACAGAGCAAATTTCCCTAATGTTGAATGTTTTATATACTAAAGGAGGATGATTTGTAGACTTTGTAATCATTTTAATGTCTATATTTCTCTTGTTCATTCTTCCACAAAAAGCTCCTCCATCAAGGAGAAACCTGAGAGGGCCAAAGAGGTGCTCCCGCACCTGGACGAGCTGGTCCTTTCATTTACAGTCATGGTGAGGATCAAGCACTGACTGACTCAGACACCTGCTATTGGGAAATATGTTCTCCATCAGTGAGCTATGGACTATTTCTGGACAGGAGCACTGGGAGACCATTGTTCTCCTCTGCACTGACAGCCAAGGTATTCTGGGACTCCTGGCACACATAGAAAACAATGTGTTATTCATGTTAAGCTTAAAAATTGGGCTACTTATTCAACATTAGTGGTGGCAGTGGTGTTTGTTGTCTGCTGCAGAATTGTTTCATAGCTTTTAATATTGCAATAAAACTGCAAATATTACATATTCTGTCAAAAAAGGTGGTTTTCAAATAATTGTAACACAGCTGATAGTTCAGAGATATTAATACTAAAACGTATTGTTAGAATTTCCAGTGTAATAACAGAATCATACAGATTTCCTTTTGAGAAAAGAATATAAATTCCAATCTTTCATATTAAGCATGACCTATGGTCTTATGGCTTAACATTAAACAGTGGAGCTCCTTATTCCCTCGGTTTGATACATGATATGTGCTCTTTAAACAAATCATCTGGTCTCTGCTCCTATACAGTCTTATACAGGGACAGGGGGTTTGGGGATTTTGCAATGTCATCTGGGATTAAAAAGGAGCAGCACATCAGAGCCCCAGGCCACACCACCTGGAGCCCCTATACGATCCCTGGCGCTGCACCACTCAAAACCAGCCCCATTAGCTTACCGCCAAATAATTCCTGGTCAACCAAATGACACTGAGCTAACAAAGGCCCATTTCAGAAAAGATTACAAGTACAACAGGAAACCCTTTGATTATGAGTTTGTTTGAAATGTTATCAATACCATGATCATTCCTGTGGATCAACAAAACCATCTCTAATCACCATACCTTGGCTGCACCTTCAGTTGTGCATCAATCTCCTGAAAAGAAAGAAAAAAAAGCAAATCACGGTGGAGAATAGAGGAGTGACTTGTTTAACAAGAAGCACGTGCAATGACAAAGCGATTCCTTTCTCTACGTTGATCACCCACCTGCACACAGATTAGGTCAGATATTCACCTGAGCTGCCAACCTGTCACTCACACACGATAAAAAAAAAGAAACACACACAGCGCACATTCATTCCCCTCCACTACAAGTAGTGCAGATAAAATCCTCCTTAGAGTAGACAGAACACTGGAGTTTACTTGTTCCTTTTACCAACAGAAAAACAGACTCTAATTTACACACATCAAACACAATAAGAAAAATATAAGCCTGAATTTATGTGAGGTCACTAGAAGCAATCCAATAAAAGCCACCAATTACTGGTGATCACATAGTGATATATACAAACTTGTAAGGCTGGGTTTTGTGTAGAATGCTTATAAATAATTATACTTGCAGCAGACTTGCTCTGGATGTAATATTGAGCTCTACAGTGTACATAAAAGAGGTTTACAACACTAAACAAACTTTTTTTGTTTATCTTGGATTATGACCAAGCATTATAAAGCTAAATTTAATTTGTGTTTCCTTAAAATCCCACAATAATGTTACTCCGGCATTATTTTACATGGTCTTAATAATGGAAGAATTGGTATCAGCCATGTTTTTTCCCACTGTTTTGTTCCCATACAGAAGAATTCATCATTAAGTCCTGCAGTGTTTGCAACATTATTTGTCAGTCATCAGACACATGCACAAAGTTAATATGCTTCTATAACATACATAAAGGACATCTGACAACTAAACCCCACACAAACAAGTCTTTATAGTGGTAAATAATAGTAATAAAAATAATATTTAAAAAATAGTAATTTAACCCTTTGGATTCACATTTTATGTTTTAATTTAATGTTTAATGAAATCTGGTTGATCAGATGTTTTTTTCAGAATGCAGATCTACCTATTGGTTTTGTTTTGGGTTTTTTTTTAGAGCTGTACGTCACAATAAAAATTTGGATTGGGATGAAAGGTTGATGTTTCATCAATTTAGTCTCTGGCGCCCCCTTGTGGTAGTTACATAAAAGTGAATTATTATATTTTGCATTGGCGTGGGTTATGCAATTTCTTTTTTTTTTTTTTTTTTTTTTTTTTTTTTTTTTAAAAAAAAAAAAAAAATTAAAAATTTA